>VZTM01031717.1:20988-42004 GCA_013400555.1 Jacana jacana
CACAGGCAAGATATATGTTTACATGGCAGACTTAATTGCTGTTTTCAGAGGACTAATGCTGTGTAAAATCATAGTCATCAATACAGCCATTTATTTTGACTATAATTAACAAATCAAGTCACAGCACGTTTTACTTATTTGCCAATCTGTTGAATATTCACACTGGCCCCAAGTCGCCTATTCATTTAGCAGTAAACATGTAGCCTAGCAACTGACTTGTCAATATCAACAGTAGTTGATGAAGTTGTTAATCTCTGGAAGACTGACAGGTTAAGCCAAATTCTCCTATGCAAAACTCTTATTGTCCAAGCCTTACATTAGCCCACAAGGATATCTATGTTCAAAAGATACCACATCTCCTTCTACTATTAAAATTAAATGAAGTGTGCTAGAGGCAGGAAAAGGCTATGTGCTCTGCCTGCCACGCATGTTTTGCATGCACCACAGCATCCAGCATTGTGTTTGCAGGATGTATTGACCATTGCTAATTTCCAGAGACAATTGAAGACACTTTTGCATCTGTTCATCATCCCGGAATAAACTATCATATAAGTGCACGCTGTGCACCAGAATATAGATGAGGTCAGGAGAAACACAAATATCTCCTTTGCTATGCAAATCCTCACTGGAACCGCAAAAGAGAAAGCACATAGGTATGGATAAAGAGCTTTAATCTGGGGCATTGAGAATCAAAATCAGAGTGAAGGAATTTAAACGGAGTACGAGCAATTTGATTAGGATAACAAGGAGAGAATATGATTTAGCCTGCAGTAAAACTCATTACACCAGGACTGAACTCAACAATTTTCTAATCATTTAGTTGTACAGCTCAGAAGTTCCACCAACACAGTACGAGAAAGACACAGACAGGCAGACTAATTATCTGCAAATACACAGTGAGGAGTTTCAGAACAGCAGGAAAATCCTATTGCTTTTTGTTGCCTGTTACAGGCCTGGGCTGGACCAAACTGCCAGCAGAAAGTACTTTCTGTCTCACTTTGATATCGACAGCCAGTTGTAACAGAAATTCTTGGGTATAAAGTTATAGAACAAAAGCAGTGCCACAATGATTTCATCCCTTCCCCAGTATTTACAGGGGAGGGGTGGTTATCATTAGCAGGGAAAGCACGGAATTGTAGAAAGTAGAATGAAAAATTACTGGAGAGACCATCTGCGGGACTTCTTACTCCAAGAGTCATCTAAATGCTGTGTCATTCCTGTTCTTAAAGACCTCTAGGCACAGAGGTGACAGTCTATTCTAGGACTTCACTGTATAAATTATCAGAAAACCGCTTTTTCTCTCCTAATGTCCAGTTCTAACAACCGTTTTATCCCATTTCCACTTATACAAAATAAAACCTTTTTCTTCCTTTCTGCCCCACTCTTTTTCCTATTTGAAGACCACTGGTAGGACTCCACAACAATCTTGCCTGAGCTAGACTAAACAGCATCCATCCATTCAATCTCTCCATGACAGACATAAGAACATGACCAGACACAGGGACCATGTTCATTACTCTTGTCTGGATTGTCTCTAAGTGGCCAATATCTTTCTAGAAGCTCAAGAATACCCTCAAAGCAGACACTATTTTGGGAAGATGCTGCCAGTGCTAGGCATAGTGCAGGAGTTACTTCAAACACCTTTCAGATTATTCTGCCACTAATGCATTCCCTGATGATGTTTGCCATTTTTGCAACAGCGTGACACTGCCTCATCATCAGTTCGTAATCCACTGTAATCCCCAGAGATTTTTCTGAAGAATTGTTGCCTAGATAGTTGTTGCCCATTTTGTATTCCTGCAGTTTACTATTTCTGCTGAACTACTATCCCTCTGTCTTTATTTTCCGGTTTCAGCCTATTCTTCCAGATGCTTTTCCCCATTTCTGAGGGCCATTCTAAACTCAGAAATCTTTGCACTCCCTTTCACCTTCAATCTTCTGCAAATTTAACGTGTATAATACACATTGCCTCACCCAGGTCATGGTCTAATTAGAACCGGGCACAGCTCTGCAGAACACTGCTTGATATATTCTTTTGGTTTGATACTCCTTCATCCTACTGAAAATTATCCTCCAAACCTGTTCCTCCCAGCTAGTTTTGTCCCTAATTTATACCATTTTCATCTAGGCCAGGTTTCCCTTGACTCAGAGGCTGTCTTATAAACCAACTTTGAAGACCTCACTATACTCCTGGGACGTTTCTTCCCTTTCCATGAAGTCTGCTACCCTGCTGCACAAGGCAATTCAAGTGGTTTGACAATTCGTTCTTGACAAACCCATGCTGGCAGCTATTATTTTTCTTGTTATCCTTCAACTGCTTCGAAATGTTTGGTTTGATTAATTTTTTGTTGATGTTGTTCCAGAATTTTTCTGTGGACTGAAGCTAACGCTAATTGGTCTGTAATTCACTGGCTCCTCTTTTTAACCTTTTTCAAAATGAGAGACACTATGTTTCTCTTTTTCCAGCCTCTGGTACCTCATCTATCTCACATGAGAATGCAAAGATAACACTAATGGCTCTGAGATTGCTTTAGGCAAACCCTTAAATATCCTAGAATGAAGTCCATCACAACCAATTTGAAAATACCTAATTAATCTCTAACTCCCTAAACTTCATATTTTTTTATTTTTGGCTAAAATTGTATCCCTTTTCTGTTGGTTTTAATAGTACTACTAATAGGAAAACACTCAAATTTTCCAATATAAGCTCACTAAAAAGAAAAAGGGCAGGAACAGAAAAGACTCATCAGAATCTTCCATCAGCATCTTGCTTTCTCCTGTAAGCAAAACAGCAATCCCTGTCTAGATTATCCTCTTATGAATGTACAATGAGGATGACTCCTCCTCACTTTGGTATCTCTAACTGGTTGTATCTCATCTAGTGCCTGGACTTCCTGACTTCATTCCTATGTACTTGTGCCATTTTTGGATACTGGTTCTTCTGATGCGTTTCCACTCTTGACATGTTTCCTTCTTGCTGCCTGTGCAGAGCCTGGTCTTTAGCCAAGCCATTCTTTATATTGGGTTTGTCTGTGCCTGCACCATAACATCATATTTTTGAGGATCTGGCAGCTAATTCACCTTTACTTTCAACTATTAAATTTGCCTCCAGAGAGATCTTAGCTGTCATTCTCTCAAGTCCATTTCTCTTACATTGTTGTTCCTCCTCCCTCACTTTGCAAAGATTGTGAAATCTCATTTCATGCTCAATTTCACCCAACTTGCCCATTCCTTTGTACTCTCAGTTACTTCCCCTTCATTGTCTAAAACCTGAAATATGAAAAAAAAAAAAAAGCCTTTCTTCTGCATGCATTTCTCCATTCTGCAAAACAAACAAAAAACCTGAACAAATAAAGTCAAGACTAAAACCCAATACCTTCCTAGAACTATGGCTTTTCCCCCAAGAGACGTCTGCAACTAGTTAAAATCTCAGCATAACATGGAATTGTCATTAATTTCAGAAAAATCATAACCCGTCTAGCCTTCCTGGCTTTGGTGGTTTGCAATAATAGATCATAGCCCCTTTAATCCCTACACATTTTCATCAGGTCTCTTTCTCACACATACACACACCCAGTCTAGGCCTCAGGGTATGTCCTCACCTTTCCTTTATATTCTCTATTCAATGATCTTTGCTGATCCCCCTTCTCCTCTCCTACCCGCTTCGGTACCCAATTCAAGACACTTAGTCAAGAGTCTGGGGGCTTTAAACTCTCATTTATTCTCACCTGGCAGGCACTTCCCCACCTGCCTGCCTGTGTCCCAGCAACTACAGGGGTTACAAAGCAGGTCACACTAACTACATACTACTGCTTGCAAAAGTGCTCCAGACAGGAATCCAGCAATTCACCAGCTTGCACAAAGGGGACAAGCTGTGGTCCTTGTCAGGGCAGACTTAAGCAAGCATTCATTGTCACCTTGGCCTGGGTCTAAAACAGAATGCATTTAGCTGGGTCAAACTCCTTCCAGCATTTTCAGACTTATGCTCCAAACATCCTCTGAGACATAACTGGAACATCTGAACCAGGTGGTGGAGGAAATGAAAAGGTTGGTGTCGTTTCTGCACCTAGCGCATCCCACACTTTGTTCCTCAGTAATCCCCTGCCAACGTAATGTGTGTCAGTGGAGCAGCCTGAAGCCTCGCAGGACCCCATGTGAGTGAACCTCTGGGAAGGAAAGTGGTTGCCTGACATGACCCTGGATATTTCCTCAACGAAACCACCAACCAAAGTACATTCTGTTCCCCCTGCCAGACGAGAGGCAGTCTACCCCGTGGCTCTTCCCGGGGATTGCTGACTCTTCCACCTGGGGTTCATTATACAACAGGGCAGCATTTATATCTTCCTTTTAGTGCATCCCAGCTCAGGTGAACTGGTTAGCAGCAAAAAAAGTCTAAGCTAAAGAAACATGCACAAATTTTTAATTTCCTTTTAACTTCAACTTACATTTATACATATTCTCCCTGGTTTAAAAGTTTTCTAGCCAGGAGCCAACAAAACACAGTTCTATTAGGTTTTATTCATACAAAGAGTTAGCACTTTAATTAGGTATTCATTTACTCATTTAAAAGCTGTTCCATTTAAAAACAATATCCTACCGATATCGTCGCTGCTTGCGTTTATTCCCTTTATATAGGTTATTCTTCTATGAAATATTCATTCAAGTGGGCGCTGCTATATTTAGAATGCAGAGAAGTGTTTTATGCATGTAGTTGCTTTTGTATTCTTGCTATGCAGGCAATATAAAAAAAATCCAGCAAACTGCACTCCCATTGTGCTTCAACTCTAAGCCACATATTTTGCGAGGTTCAGGCAAGATTAGACATTTTGCTTCTGACTAAATAGCTTCTGCAGAAGTCACCTTTAAAGTTTAAGGTGCCCAACTAGCAATAGGTTCTATATTGCTTGTACAAGTGTTTTTCAATTCCTTTTCTGATTTTAAATTTGTTGTTTAAATTGTTGTAACTACTTAGCCAAGAAAAAAAGGCCTACAATTTTTTTCCTTATATATATATAATCCTTTTTAGTTGAGTCTTTGGTAACCTTACACAATTTTACGCCTCCCATAGTTCTTTTTATGGTGCACAAATCACATCACCTTCAAGTACCTAGTATCTTTCTAACAGAGTCATTTTAAGCTGCTAATAAATTCCTAACATAACTTTTCAGCCATGTGAAGATTTAACAGCTGAATTACTGCTTGACTAATTTGGTAGATGATTAAAAAAACGTCATAGGAGAAGTATGGACAGTAAAAAGCTTAAGTAAATATGAAATCATGATTTTATTTAATAAACAAAATTATTTGAGGATGACTGCATGTCCTGAGGTTGTGAATTTTTTCTCTACATGTGTGCAATTTGGAGAATGGTATGTATAAACTTTGAGGTCTTTTATTACTTTGAATTGTATTACTCTTGTAGGCAATAGAAATCTGCCTTTAAAGCTACCAATAAGAAAAAGAAACTTAAAAAAAAAAAAAAAAAAAAAAAGCCAACCAGCACAGCATATTCCCATACATGTAGGTGGAAGGGAAATAAATTTAGGAACAATTATAATTTTCCTAAAATGGTAATATTTTTCTTCACAAACTACCAATTTCTCTCCAAGACCATGAAGCTGAAGGTAATTATGAAACAACAGAGAACTGGAAACCGTAAGAGCTACATAAAGACAACACAGGAACCAAAGATGCAAGACATCTTGTTCACCATCTCCATCTTATGGTAGCTCAAGATTTATCTCCTGAACTCTTATTCTGCATTTTCACCAAGAATTTCAGTGCACTGGAAAAGCCTTTGCTGTTTCCAAAAGATGCAACTATTTGGAAAGTATACTAATTGTATTCGACTCATACTCCTTCAACTCATTCAATTCATGTCATAACAAAGCCTACAATAACCTAATTTTTACCCTCAGATTACAAAAATTTAAGACAAACTGGTGAAGCAGGAGCAAAGGCAGAACAGCATCCAATGGCATAACAGAAGGAGTCATTAATATGTGCTCCACAGTCTGCTCTCTGAAAGATGAGTTCATTTAAAAAGTCAGAAATAAAAAGAATGGCAATCTTATTTGGTGATTTCCAGAATTGGGATTACTAGCCCAGAAAGAAAAGGAGCATCAGGAAAAAACATTTATGAACTGCTATCTTCATCGTACTTGCTATCCTTCCAGGGCTCAGACAGTGAAACTGCAAAGCCCAAGACAACAAAGAGTCCCTTCTTGCATTCTTGATAGCCTTTCCTTCTAGATTTGCTTGTAAATACACGTGCAATAAAAATCTCTCACAAGCTGAAAATAAGAATGCCATTTGACACAGCTAATGCATTCCCCTGCTTTACTGAGAAAGACCTGAGATGCCCCCAGCACAAAGAGCTTTAACGGTGTTGAACTTTGTGCTGTCTAAACACTGCTGCTTATAAAGACAATTTTATCACAGTATTATGCACGTCTTGCAATAGAGTGAGAATTAGACTTACATCAGTCATATCGGGGCTTTTCTGTTGACTTACAAAAGCAAATACAGGTCTTACATGGAGAGTCAGTTAAAAAGGCAGAAATTGGATTATATGGTATAAACTGTAAACACAGGCATGGATCTGTATGTAATACCTGCTATTCGGCATTCACAGGCTGAGTGTCCAAGTCTGCTTCTTGAAAGCTAATACCTGCTTTCCCAGACTCCCACCACGTGTCTTGGGGAGAATCATTCGAAGTTTTTATACCCCCACTCCTCTACTGCCATAGGACTGTCATTTTCACTTAACAACTTCCCAGTTCATCTGGGGATTGACTTGATAATCCCCAGACTTTGAAAAAGCAGCTGCATTGGATTAGAAAACCTGATATGGAGTCCAATGAAGTCAACTGAGCCTTCCTGCAGATGATGAGAAATCGTAGTTATGGTAAACAACAGTAACCTTACAATGTATGTGGTAGCCTTGTAATCTAACGTGCACATGAGTATCAATGATTACCTAGAGGGTTTTTTTTTAAATATGTAGACCTGTATAGTATGCATTTGGTTAATGTTACCCATAACTGTGGAAAGTAAGGGCTGGATATCATGTCGTCTCTACAGTTCTGTACCATGTGATAATGGCAAGTTTTACAGGGGATCTTGAAAAAGGTTAACAAAAAGTCAGCTCAAAATAGAATCATGTCTCATTCAGCAAAAGAAAAGCAATTCAAGATTAATTGCATTAAAACACAAACTCAGACAAAGCTTTCCAAGGAGATCTATGCATGGACAAAGTCTTCAGCTCTGGAAAGTTCAAGGCTAATCTTTGTCAAAGTGTAGTGGATGTATTCTCATCAAACAGTAACATCTTAAAACTATACTGTCTTTTGTTCCAAAGAATCCAGCCGAATCACATATGAAACTACACTGACCAGAGCAACACGATTTAACAAACAGGCAAAGAGCATCAAAGAGCTTGGAGAGAAGAAATCTCCTGTGCTGGAAAGGAAATTAAATACTTCTAGTACATTTTCAAGTGTATATCCCATCTGTTTTAACATTCGAAGTGACAGGACTCTACAACATCTGTTATAAGACAAATTGCAGCCTAATGGCCTCACTGCCATAACAGTTTGGTCTTCTGGAACTCATACTCAAGTTCACCTTTTTTTTAAAGGAAAAGCTATTATTTATCATACAGAGCATCTCTTTCCAAAGGCAAGAGAACCTCTGTTGGTTTGAAATTTTTGAACAATGAATAAATACCAAGCCAAGACAATCTCTTACATTTGTTTCATGGGTTGTGTCTCTTTGTAAACTATTGAATTGGACTATGAATATGCGATATTTTCCCTGAAGTTTGGACAGTCTTTGGATAGAAGCCCTCAAAGAAAAAAAAAAAAAAAAAAAAAAAAAAAGAAGCATCGGATTGTTGCAGAGGTAATTTGGTCAGAGTGAATTTTTCTTCCTGAGTGAACATTGAGCCATTATCCAGGAAGGTGTCAGGATGAACATTATCTCATTATGTGCTGTCTTTCAGGCAATGGTCATTTAAGGAGGCAATGGTCATTTCAGGTAAGCGATACCACAAGAAAAGTCTATAACTGTAATATAAACTGCATAAGGTGCTCCCAGTATGAACCGAGAGGCTTGGCCAAATTCCGCTTCCGGCAATTACTCTGTGTCAGCCTAATAACTCCTCTGCTCCTCCTGCCCAGCCCCTGCAGCTTCAAAGAAACACAATTTTCCTCTTTGTGTCAGTTGGCATCGAATCGCTCGTTACTACAGGTTTGCTACCTGAAACTGCAAAGGGATCCTGCAGCTAAAAGGGCAGCAGAAAGTCTCGGCTGCGGCCCTGGAACGGAGGCACCTGCAGGGCTGTGGCCCCTCCAGGTGACACACAGCCTTCCACTCATCACACCAACATGCTAACAAAGGGAGGAAACACCCCCTTTTAGCACCCAAGAGAACACATACCTGGACACTAAATGAATAGGATGTTGCGACACTAATTAGAATATCCAATAGTCCCTGTGTTCTGCAACGCTTTCCAAGAAATAATTTGCATTACTGGCTTGCACAAATTTATTTATTTTTTTCACTAGACGGTGCAAAGACAGCTGTACTCATCAGACAAGGTAAGGCACATGCTTCATGTCTAAAGTGCAAAAGAGGTCAAAGCGTTGCTCACCACCCCATGAATAAGAACACAAAAGGGCATTGTAAATTCCAAGGCAGAGAACAAAACAAGGAAGGGAGTCAGGTGAAACTGTAGAAATATTACACGTATTAAGTTTAATACCCAGATGAGAATTAGGTTACTACACTGCCTTTCACAAACTGCTACTTTTTTTATGTTGCAAATACTTCTCTGTGATAAATGCAAATAAATTAATGCTGTCATTAATCTTTCCATTTATATCTTTCTCACTCCTTATGTCTGCTTTCATCGTTGCACTTACCATACTTAAGTATATGTTAAAGAGACTGTCATTTTCCCTTCTGTATCTACTGTTTCTTCAAACAAGCACTACTGGATTCTGAAGCAGAAAATGTTCATTTCTGAAGATCATCTATTGTTCTTCATATAAATTGGAGAATATTGTGGGTCAAGGTATCCCACTCTAATCCTTAGCTAAATTAGTAATATTGAATAAACACATAATTTTGTCCTCTTTAAAAATGCTTTTGTTTAAGCAAGAGGGTACAAGTAGCCTATGTAAAAAACATCCCAATAGAATGTTTTTTCATTAAAGCTTTAACATTGAAATTTTACAACTCCAATTAGTCATGCTGGCAAATTTCAGAGTACTTGTGTGACTAAGGACAACTCAGATGTTGCCTGCAAAGGTTACAGGGCTGGCATATTATTCTATTGAGAAAGGCTGCACTGAAGAGATAAGCAGTCTTATTTCAAGGAATAACTTGTTCACCCAAAATCTTAAAGGCACAAAAGCCCAAGGTGGGAGATATTCCAGTTGCTCTGGAGCCCTCAGCCCAGTAGGGACTGTCTAGGGAAAGGAATTCCCACTCCACCCTCCACGCTTTCCTGCATGCATTCCGGGAGCAGCTCTGTACTGCCAGCAAGTCAGCAGCACACAAACAGGCTACAGCTGAGCGTGGCGTCCAAAAAACCCCAAACCACCCCAAAACCACCAAGAAAAGAAAATAATAATAAAAACCGGGATTGCATCCCAAATGCAGAGCTTTTCTTCAAGTTTGGGATGGTCCAGTTTCTTATACCACATTTCTGATATAGTTGTGTGTGTTGCACAAACGGTCTAAGCATCTCAATGAGTGGAATTAGGATTGTTTCCAGACTTGTCATTTAGTCACTCTTCAACCTCAGTCTAACCACTTTAGCTAAAGCTTTCCAAAAGTGACTCTGCTACTGGAAGGGAAGGCGTGCTTCCAACGCAAACCTGTGATGTAACTGATCGTCATCACCCAAAACTCCCACAGTTTTGTCAGATGCCAAAGGAAGTTAAATACCCTCAGACTCTCACAGTATCAAGCAAGCACTTATTTTTGTTTCCTTTCAAAGCCCCCAGTTTCTAGCAAAATTATGAGTGCCTGAAGAAGGATGGTGCTGTATTCTTCACTCCCAGTGCCCACAGCCCCTGTGCAGGGCTTTAGCACTGAAAATGAAAAGCAGCACATACAGCTTCACTTATCTAGAACAATTTGTGATTTATGACTTCATTTCCCAGGGTAAAATCTACATTATTACCTAAATCCCACCTCCAAACAAATAGCCTGCGCCAAGTGAAACATTTAAGAAAGTTACATGAAATCTCGGAAAAGAACCCCTACGTGCAAAGTTCTTAGGATCCTCTTGGACAGTCTGCTTTTCCCCTAATTATTCTACCCTTCAGTTCACCTGTTTAAAGAGCATATTTCAGAAGCCCTTGAATGAGTTTTAATATCAGCAAATTCATGTGCTGTACAATCTATTTCTACACAAGAAATGAAAATGGCTCTTGATTTTTTGATTTAACAAGTTCATAAGTATTTAAAGTTAAAAATATCTGCAAGTTTATTCAACAAACTTTTTTTCCAGAGCCTAATTTAACTGGATTCTCATGTAATCCCCTCTCAGACACTAAGGGAAGAGGCATTACAGTGAATGGGTGATACAGAAGACAAGTGCTCACCGCAATCCTCCACATACAGCATCAGGAAGAGGTTCCTATAAGTTTTTCTGATTAAGAGCTGTGGGGGAACCTACGGCACCGCTGCCACTTCACGCTCCTAGTAGCGCACCGAATGGAGTTACTCATGCTGCATACATCTGATATCCAAATTGTTCTGCAAGACTGATTTACTGCTTCCTTTTCTGAGTACTATTTATTTACACTCAATTCTGGCCCTGCTTACAGAGGCAGAAAGGTATTCTTCTTCCCAGCCTCCACTGCACTGTTTTCTTGCCATGCCACCCCCCCAGAACAAAATAAATTTCAGCTCTTCTCAAAACAAGCTTTGGGTAGACAAAGTAAACCGAGGTGGCACAAACACAGGAAGGAAGGATTAGTTGCATAAAAAGCAAGACAAAAAGTTAATTGCCCTTTCACGTCAATACCCATATTGGCAAAACAAAGTCTCATTTTTTATTTGAACGCCACGTGCAGGCAAGTCTTCAGAAACATACACTAGCAAGCTCCCTAAAGCAAAGGATAAAGATAAGGCTTATGCAGACAAGTTTGCCAGCTCCGGGGAAAGGAACTAAAACTTTCAGTGTATGGTCATTAAAATTTTTGAAATCTAGGTCCATATTTTCAGCTGCAGCCTGTGGTTGTATGCTGACAGAGGGAAAAAACAACACATTCATATGCACAAATGCAAATTCGGCACGAACACAGCTGGGCCCATGAATAAAATTTGCATGCACGAATTTAGAAGCAAGTTTCAGTCCAGATGAATGATTTGATCGTAAGAGCTTTAAATAAGCGTTTATGTAAGCAAAGATTGGAGCCGGCAACTATTAGAGAAGTGTATTAGCTGAAATAAATTACCAGAGAAAACAGAGCTCTCTTGGATAGCGCAGGCAGCCCTTCTCTCCTTCTCCTTTCCCTGCCAGTTTTTGCAAACACGTTTGAAGTGTTGATAGGGGAGATGCAAGGATTTCTCGCACAAAGCTGGAGCCCGAGTGCTGCAGTGGTCCTGGGGGAGGGAGGGAGGGAAGGAGCAGCGTCTCAGAGCACCAGCATCCCTCGAGCTTCAGAAACTTTCCAGCATCTGAGTCCGGACAGAGGGTCGGCTGCTCACTCCTGCACTACACTTTGCCAAAGAGAACAGATCAACTCTATGCGCTGACATTTTTTCACAAGAACAAATTTGCATCACAGCAGCGTGTGGCGGGGTGAGAACCGGGCTTGCTCCGCACCCATAGGTACGTGCCTCGCGATGTGAAGTCGCGGCAAAGTGCCTCACTGGCATCGCACAGGCACCATAAGGGCGCAGAGCATTTGCATTCAAGCATATTTCAGCCATCAACCTGGAAGGATGGGGGCAATTGAAACCTGTAGGAGCAACGAATACAAAGCTGACTCCCTTGCCTGCTTCTTTGAAGGTGTATTAGGGATTCCTAAGGATAAGCGTTTAAGCTATTTTCTTTAAAAACATGTCAAAAAGAAAGCGTGGAGTTTGTGAACTTTGTGAAGGGACATTGACTTTATTCATCTGCATCTCGAGTGACAGGATAAAACATGACTTTCTGCCACTGTGTTCTCTTTTTTCCTTTTGAGTAATAAAGAGATACATCACTACATTCCCCTACCCACACCAAAATTAATCTAAGAGACATTTGGCTACAACAGCAGTATCGCATATTGCAGCAGGGTCATGACCACTGACCAAGGATGCCATCAAATCCTTGGAAACCTTGAAGAAAGCTCCCACTACAAGAAGGAGTCTGGAACATCTAGATAAGAGAAGCTTTCCTACATGAACCCTGCTCAGCCCCACAGCCTCGGGCAGGTCAGACCTACCACCCGCAGGAGGTTGCAGCCCTTTAAGGCAGCTTCCTACGGTGCCTTTCCCCACATGCAGCCTGGCCAGGGCAAGAGTAACTGGGAATCCCAGCAGACGAGCTCTTCTCAGGTGGTAATAGTGGTGCCTGTGGCCACTGTAACTGCAGAGGTTGACCATCATTGCTAGAGCTGTACATCAGCTATAAAAGTATTACTAGCCCCAAGAAGAAACCTATCCTGCCACCTGGTAGCCACAACGAGACTGCGCATCCCACGTGGCAGGTCAGATGCTCCTCACCAGCCACCACCTCTCCTCCCAGTGCCTCCGCGCAGAGTTACACCCAGACACACGTCCCGTTCCAGTGTGAATATTTCTCTTCTCCCCTAGGAGCAAAGCTCCTTCAACATGTGCCGTCTGCTGTGCCAGCAAGACCTGGCATAGCAGCAGGGTACAAAAGAACATCCCTGACACTCTATGAATATTCATGATTTATGAATATTCATTAAATTAGCATCTTTATGACTGGGCCACCAGATTCACAACTGGCGTCTCTGGAAAGGGGTTATTGTATTTTAATTAAATACCAGACAATTACTAAACAGTTATATTCACTGGGATTTAACTGATATGAAAGGGATAGGTACAGAGCTACAAACGTTAAGAGCGACTCTCCCTCCACACACATTTAATGCTAATGAAAGTCATGTGTAAGCATTGAAAAGGGAAAAAAAAAATCCTCTATATGAGAAACCAAAATAGCTTCAGATTATCTTTTTAATAGATTCATACTGTGTGGGAACCTTCAGCATTTCCCTGGTGCCTAAGCAGACCAGAATAGCAAAGTAGTTATTATATCTGTCTTCAGTGAAGAGACCACATGTTCACAGATATTTGTACAGCACCTAGCGCAACAGGGCTCTGATCCGTGCATCTGGCATTGCTGTAGTATTTAAATAGCAATAATAACGATATAAAGCAATCTTTGTCGATATCATGAGAGAACAATCTAATCTAGTTATCAGATTATAGCTCATTAAATGCCACACAGAAAAGGCTATCAACACTTCTACACTTTTACTGGCCTAAAAAGAATTTTAAGCCATTAATTGCTTCCATAACGTGGGGTGAATTTTCAGCATGGTGCCTGGAAAATTAGGCACGCAGGCTGTGTAATTGTTAATGGGAATTGTGACCCAATTTTCACGCCTGGCACTGAAAGTTTGCCCCTTGCAAAATATTTACATAATTTGCTAGTAGATTTGCCGTATCTTTTGCATGTTAATTTTACTTCAGTGACAATTCCTTGAAAAAGTACCGCCACCAGTGTATTAAGAGTAACTTTGACATTTATATAGTACTTCCTCTGAGTTATCTCAGGCTACAACTTGCAAATCATTACTCGCTGAATCTTCAAGGATATGCCATTAACTAGTATATCCATTACTGGGCATGGCCCTTGCCTGTCAGGGAAGGGAATTGATGACCACTCGGTCGGGCTCTTTTCCATTTGGGCTCTGATTCCACAGCACAGTAGGATGCTTTGTAGCACTCACACCTGACCCCAGTGCTTTTAACATTAACAGATTCACTCGCGATTGCCACGTTTGATGTTTCAGCGCAGAATCTACCAGCTTTTCTTCCGTATAACACACACGTTTTTACATGGATTTTACATCTCCAGACCCTCAGCACTTCTTCAAGCTGCCACGAACTGTCTGTGGCAGGAAGGTGGGATCACGTTAAAGGTTCAAAATTTCACACAGCTGCGTCTTTGCCTGGGAGCACAGTGATATTTTGCAGGCAGCTTAAGCTTTTAAGTACCAGCATCTGTCCTCTTAGCAGCTCTTACCGGTTATTTGGGTGGCCAGGAGACTACCCATGCTGCAGAGATAGATAGGGACATTTTGTTTCGTCCTCCCCTTCCAAACAGACATCCTTTCTTTTGCTCCAGAGGAAAAGTGGCAGCATGCAGAAGCACATCAAGCCATTTTCAGCTGCTCTGTAGCACTGACACCAGCACGGCTATGAAACAGCAATGAGCTGGAAAAGCATTCTGGGTATAGAGATGCAAATGAGCACACTAAGCCCTTTCCCAAAGGACACTACACAGGGACCTTTCATAACATAAGGTTTCACTAAAACACTCAGGGCCCAATTTCAAAGGGCTTGCTCAGGTAGAGCTTCCATATGTCTAAATGCAGGAGATGCTCCAGGTCCTGAATCACACCTGCAGAGCACATGGTTCCTGCTCTGGACACAGGCAGCAAGACATGCTATATCTTTTCTGATGTTCTGACACTTCAAATCAGCAGATTTATGAGCAAAGTTGCAACCAGCCAATGTTTCTGATTTGGCAAAAGCAAAGGCAGGCATGAATGCAGAGCTGGAGGCAAGACTGCATCCACTAACCTTTGGCCAAAACTGGCAATGGTGCTCACGCAAAGATGTGTTGAGAGGTCTTCTCAACACAGACCCCTTTCTACTGCAGCTCCTCCACCTCCTGCAATGCTGCACTTGATCGCAGTGAAGAGTAAACCCTACAGGTGTCTGCAATAACTTGGATCAGCACGTGGCCATCCAAAGTCTGAATCATTTAGATAATCCTTATACTCAAACAAGTAGATTTTTTTTTTCTCCAAACAACTTATCCTGTGTTACTGTTACTGTTAATTAGTCATTCACACAGTGATTCTAAGTGACTTTTTTCTGTATCAGATGTGTTGCTGCACAGCAGGTGATTCAGAGCATTATTCTTCAAGATAGCTAGAAGAAGATACATATTTGATATTACCAGGACTCCACCTGAATGAAACGGGAGCGTGCATCATGCAACAGAAATGCAGTTCATGCACAGGCTTGGGTGTGCACATGACTAAGTTGGAAAGTGATTTGTATCCTTGGGAAAAGATTCTGTTTCCCTAAACTGAGCATCTACAGTTAACAATCATTTTTTCCTAGTGTTACCCACACAAGAGGAAGATGCTGCCAACTAGAACCTGGTTTCCAGACTGATGGGTAGGGGAGAAAAAAAGAAAGTGCTACTGTCTGCTAAGACAAGCCTGGGTAATGCAGCTCCTATGACAAAGCAGTAAAGCAGGACACTAGCTAGAACCAACTGCCAAACTAGGAACTGACTGGGATTTTTTGCAGCCAGTTGTATCCAACCAGATCTCCTTGACTTCAGTGGACCACAATCCAGCCCACACATACATATGATCGAAAAAGGTCTATAATTTCCTGTCAGATATTCTTTTCAGGTATCAGATAATTTTTTTCAAGTGTCTTAGGAGTCTAAATCTCCTTCTTAAACTTGATCTAGACTTTTAGGAGCCTGTATAGCATTGCCTTCCAGTGACACTTAAACTCCTAAGGGTGCCTAAATAACTAAAAAATGAGAATATAGCACCTCTGAAAATACTACCCTGTGTTCAGAAATGAATTAGTGGATCAGCCCAGGCCTGGGAAAGGGATTTTTTTTTTTTTTTAATTATGATGCTCCTTCTGTGGCCTTGGGAAAATCATTAGTCTCCCTGCCTCGGTTTCTTCATCAGTGAAACAATTATGTATGAATTCTGCAAGCTGTTCTCAGGATTTGACAGTATTCATTAGACTGAATAAAAATGAATGCCCTGAAGTGTCAACCAGTTTTATTTAGTCAACAGATAAAATCAAGCGACCACACTAGGGCCTTTACTATACTTCATCCCAGCTCCTAAGAGACCCTCCAGTCCTTCAGCCATTGCCTTATCCTCCCACAAGGACCCCCCTACCACCCTTGGGCTCTCCCTCTTGCTGCCCCTGACCCAAAACATGAAAATTCCATATTTTAACTCCCTCTTCAAAATTCCCTTCAAGAAGGGTGTTTTTCCCCGAGATCTTTTCCCTGTTCGAGACTCCTACTCGTGTACGGTTGTCCTGGGTCTTGTCTTATTTCACTCGCTAGCTGCTCAGGGCAGGAAATGGGCCCTACCTACAGTCCGTATCACACACGATATTCCCTTTGGAGTCAGTGTAAAGTTAAACATACTCAGTATAAGCCTTTGTTGGATCAGGGCCTACACTTATAAAGTGCTGCGTAAGCCTGTGTTGCCACAGCATAGAACTGTTGAGCAAATAAAATATTTTAAAATACTTTTTTTTTTTTTTAAAAATGGACCTGCCGCTCCATTCACACTGCTCCTCCGAGTTTCATGCAAGAGCAATATTAGATACAGATCTTCCAGATAGAAGGACTGCAATGGGAAAAACGCTAGCAATTATTCAAAGCAAATGTAATTTTCACACTGCCGCTATTTAAAACACTTAGAGGAGAAAACAGTTCATCACACTTGGAAAAAAAAAAGAAAAAAAGCGCAATATCTTTTTTCCGCCTCCTCCCCCGCACCTCACACCCCCCCTTTTAACTTTTACTTGAAGTGTTTGAGGATCAAGAGATCTTCCCTGCTCATCGTGAAATAAATCTGACATCACACTCAAAGCTTTTCAGCACTTATCCTGATTAGCCAGATAGTAAGATGTTCTGCAATGGGATCTGGCTGGGATTAGCCGTTTTCCCATTCTCCCCGTGTGATACGTGCTGTCCCACGGCCCGTGGTGCCTTTTGTTGCTCAGGGACACCAAGAGCCATCCTCCCCCTTGCCCAACAGTGAAGTTTTGCCACATGAAGTTATCAAGGTTGGCAGAGAGCGTAGGGACCTATTCATTCGCTGTTAAAGTTTTAATTCCCATAACAAAACTGAACACTCAGCAGACTAAAGCTGGACACAAAATATGTTTAAGAAGTAACCAGTAATTTCCTGGGGGCACTAGTCAACTTCTACATGATAAACCTGTCTAGCTGGTGGGGACATAAAAGGTGTAAAAAATATACGGATTGTTTAATCATATTCAGCCTGATTGCTTGGCGGGAACCAGCTCTGCCATGCTGGGTTGACCCTAATTGAGGATATGTCCCACGGTCCTATTGTACACCTTGACTTTAAGCATCTCTTGACTTTAAGCTGTAGTCCAGTGACATACAGCTACACATGGTCACAAGTCAAAGAAGTTTGAGGGAAAAAAAAGAAAGAAAAAATATTAAAAAAAAATGTAAAAGAAGAGTGGAAAAAGAAAAGTACTTACACAACTAATTCCGCTCATCCCTGGGGCATAAGATCACATACATTTAGCCTTTGCCTTGAAAGTTTTCAAGGCCTTATGTATTTGTTCAAGCCAGGCCCCAAAGGAAGTGTAAACAGAAGAAAAGCATTGTTCCAAGGCTCTGTCCATACGTAATGCTTCTTTCAAATCCATCCCAAACCTGGGATTTACCTTCCTCACCAAACACACCTGTCACTTCCCAAACTGCTCCAAATCGCATCATTTTTTAATGTCAAGTAAAAGTCATTCTCATTTCATGGTCCTGTAAATAACCAATAAAGCACAGTACTCAGACTAATTGTACATTTTGGGAAGATGCATTGCTTCCCTTCTAAAGAGAGAAAGAAGAAAAATTGCCCGAAACATAACAGCCGCACTTCCCAGTGGGTGTCTGGAAGTATTCTGGATGCTGTGCTGACAAAGGGAAATGAGGATTGAACCTAAAAACAAAGAGGAGCAAAGGGACTGAAACATCTGAAACAACTTTCAAACTTGTAACAAATACCAAGAGGTTGGGAAGAGTTTGCACGTATAGGAAAATTCGCATTCTCTTGTCAGCGCAGTGTCTCCCCACACCAGCTCTGCCAAGGGGCAAAGGACCTTCCCCCAGCTCAGCCCTTACATTTAGCAGTGATGCCAAACTTGCCCCCTCCTTGTGCAAGAATTCAATCAGCACAGAAATCGTCTCAAAATGCCAGCATAAAACATCATCTAACTAGCCATGCAGCTTCTTGCTCTCACTACCAAGACCAAGTTTAAGCATTTTTCCAATACAGATGTTCCACTTCACCTGCTTATTGACCTAAATGCCATCTCATGATCTTCACATGCAAGAAGCCAGAAAGCACAGTGTCCTGTTGCAGTCTTAAGATCTCTGAACTTTAAAAACTTACGGATTGTTAGCTGCTACAGATGTATGACCACTTTCAAACGACAAACAGTGGAAAAAGAATTTGAGGAGGAGGATAATATGAAAATAGGGCAAATAGTTGTACTTCTCTTAAAAAAAACCCAACATCCAAATCCATTTAGCCTATATCTCTTTTTGAACATATCACTTGAAGCAGTTCAGATACCTCAAAAGCAGGGACACTTACAGTAACTAACATCTTTTGAAGCATCCCAACTTGTACATTTCTAATTCAGCAACTTCTAAAGTAGAGGTGACTGCAGTTACTGTGCTTGCATAGTACAGTTTTCTACATATATTAAAAAATAGACAAGCAGTACCATATTTGTGTGTGCAATCAAATTAACAGTTAGTTGATTGATTTCTTCATGCTCAGTTGCTCTTCCTACAGGCTACAGAAATGGGTCCGAATGGACTTTTTCTTGCTACAAGAGATGCACAGGATTCTGAGATGGAGTAGATAAGACAATGGGATACAAAGCCAAAGGGTGAAAGATCCAGATTTGCGGAAGGTTTAGAAGCACTATTAAGTTGAGGACCACATAGAATTCTTTATGAGGTCATAAAGGGTTAAACTAACCCACACAAATTGCTAAAAAAGTCTGCAAGGTTAAAATATATGAGAAATAGAAGAACACCTAAGAAATTATATAGTTGTGCCACTGTTGCAGCTGTTTAGAAACAGCATTTTTTAAAGAAGTTTATTTAATCTCTCCACTGTCTTGTCTCCAGGGTTTAGGAGTTTGCTTAGTTCTAGGTCGATGCCTGGTCAGGCTATAACGCTTCATGGTTCTTGACACAGCTCTGAAATAGAAGCTTTTACACTGGAGACTGCAAACAGCATGGAAGAGAGAAGTGGCAGGAATTCATATTTCTGAACCGTAGGCATTAGTCTCTCTATAGCATACCTCTGTTTTGCACATAGTTCAAGATTTTGGAACTTCAAGAGCCGAGTGCCTGAGGTTAAGGAAAGAGATGTGCATATGCAGATTTTAATTTTGAGGGTAATTTGATCTCTAATATTTTAATCTCCTCATATTTGCACCAACCTGAAATTCTGTTTGCAGAATGGGTATTAAAATATAGATTTAACCCAAACCCAAAATACATCACTTCCCAAAAATGCTCCTCTGCTTGCTTATACCCTACAGCTGAATATCCCAGGAAAGTTTCAGAAAAATATTAGGCACTTCTGACTCACATAAGATGACAAAGAACTCTTTTTTTAGCGCTTTTACTCTTTAAATGTTTTTTTAATTGTGCTTTGTTTGTAAAATCTGGGTAGTGCAACCACAGCAGCTATTGTTGCAGAAAGAAGGGATTGAGTCTCCCATGCTCATGATGATGTGGGCATCATTTCTAGCAGTGAAATGGACACAGAAAGACTGCTGATGTCCATGAAAGCAGCAGAAAGGGAAGAAAATGAAGGCTGAAGTTTGGAAATTCTTCCAATTCTTCGAGCAAGCAACCTCAAAAAAATAAAAAAAAAATGAAAGGGCTCTGAACCATTACCCATGCCAGGAGATCAAGGGAAGGTTTGGGAAAGGCAAGTGAGATGGGTCTGATTGCCAAGTACTACAGAAGGTTCCTGCAGCCTCCATCTCCATCACCTGAGCGACAGACTAGCAGGGATAGCCAGAACTATTTTTAGCTAACAAGAAAGGGGAAGCTGATAATGTGTTAATCACAGCACAAATCATGGATGCATGCACCAGTTCCAAGGTGTCACGTATATGACGAATGCAAGCACAGGGGGAAGTGGAAGGAATCCGTAGACTGCTGTGAGGAGCCTCAATAATAAATGAGAGGAATCGGAAGTGCCTGTGAATGCTAGTTTTGAAATATCCGTGTAAAAATCCTAAGTAACTACCTTGATTACAGTAGTATTTGTCGCTTGTGCTTCTGGGGTGCTAACCAGGGCCTTTCTCTTCCACTTATGCTGCAGCTCATCGCACACCCATGAATGACTTACTAGGGAAACTAGAAATATTTTATATGCACCTTCGTGTACCTATTGGTGCCTTTTCAGGCTGCCATCAGGCTACCATTGAGCATTTGGTGTACGGCATATAATTTAATTGGTATCAGCTGTATCTATCACAGACTAAATAAATTACATCTTCCATTCTTACATGCTTTTAACAGTCTTACCCAGAGACAGGAGAAAAAAGTGCCAGATGTGTTATTCTGTGCAACAGATAAAAGATTGAGCCTTGAGAGACAGGGTTATTAAAAAACTGTACCCTTCACCTAGGAATCCAATAGGATTGATTGTACAATCACAATGACTGTCCAGTTACACTGGGACTATCCATATATAATATCTGAGGGAAAAACATCTTTCACACTTCCTGTCTCCAGTGTCCCAACTTTAATATAACATTAACATTTGTCAAGATACCCCTTCAGCATATTGTGTCCCCTGTGAGGGAGTACTTGCTTTGAATTTTCTTAAGGTCTTTGTTCTCCAGAAGGCAAGATACATTTAAGATGATCATCACTGATCATCATTTTATTAAATGAGTATTAAATAAG
>VZTM01031717.1:44663-57067 GCA_013400555.1 Jacana jacana
TCCTTATTACGTCATTCTCCAGATTGTACCAGTTTAGCAAGTTTAGTCTGAGGAGGAAATGATTCAGATTTCATCACTGCAACCTAATTCAGCTTTTGTTACTTGTGTGAAAGAAGAAGAAAAAAGCATTCATGCAATTTCTAACCACATCAATTGAGTTAAAAGGTGACTAATAAAAGGTCTTGAACCTGTTGCTGTTTATGATACAAGGAAATTTTGCCTCAACTTTACTGGTGGGAGAATAAGTCCCTGTACAATTTGGATTTCTTACTTGGGACCTCCTACTCCAGCATAGTACAAAAACATTTTAAGCAATACTTTCTAGCTTAAAAAAATTAACAGGATTCTAGACAATAAATATCAACTATTCAGCACCAAAACATATCAATATAAGCCTTCCCCAGGTAACCATTGTGTTTCACCATGGTTTTTCTCCATTTTTGCATCACTGTATCGCTATACCCCCCTCCACTGCCCCAATCTCGCCTTTATGTACTGAAGCTAACCCAAAACAGTTTTGTCACTTCTTGTTCAGCTATCATCACTTCATGAATAAAATTCTGAATTTCCCATAAGATTGAGTGAATAACCACTAAGGTTCATCAAAATATACAATTTCAAGAAACTGCTTCCATAAACTAAATCCTCTTGCAACTTTGAGTGTGGCAGCAGGTAAAATATCCTATCATTTACCTATGCTGGCCCAACCACGTTGAATGGTATAGCCTTCCTTTGCCTAGTAGATGCCTGATAAACAACAAAGCAAGTATATCTGCAAAAGTGCAGGTTACGATTTTGTCCACATACAATCCACAGATGTTCATGGCCCCCCAAAGCCTCACACCTTAATACACTCTGTAGAAGACTACCAAGCACAGCTTCGGATCCTAACATTGCTGGCCATGCCGGATTTTCACTTACTTTAACTTAACCTCACATGCCATTGACTTTACATAATGTATTGCCACATCCCTTCCCTCCCCCCTTAATTCGATTACAATTTGTATCCCACCCGCTATTGTGATTCTTTGCTTTACCAGCATCTTTAGCAGATGTCTCCGACTTGGGAGTTCCTCATTTCCCATCAGTTTCTCTAGATTAATTATTGCTCTGAAATACTTTTTTCTGTATGCCCTAAAATATGGTTCCACTTTGACTGATACATTGCCCATCTTTCCTGCACTGTCCTTCATTCCTCAAGATGTCTGTAAATACCTAACCAAGTTTAACTCTCTCCGCTCTTACACACCTATTTAGTTATGCTTTGGAGAACATGAGATTACCTCCCTGAACCCCATAACACTGGAAAACATCCAGAAAAAAGTATCAGAGAGGCCTTCTGTTGAAGTATTCAGAAGTTAGCTCCCCAAAACTCTCTCCTACACCAGCGTCAAGATACATCGTGGCCAAAGGTTCCTTCTTGGCTCTTAGCAATTACTTTTTGCCCAACTAAAAAGTAAGGTCATCCCTTACCCAACTGTAACTATACAGCTGATGAACAAATCTGCCATTCCTTTGTAATTACAATCTCTGTGATGACCTTCATACCACATAATAGTTCTGGTAACCAGACGAGTCCCTTCACTCCACCTTATAGCCACCCGGGATCACGGAGATAAGCAGCAAAGTGGGCCTGTACAGCCATGCTTCCATTTACTGTGTTTGAGTCTCAGGTTACTGGAGAAGCTTTAAAGAGCAACTGCACAGAAGGCCAAGGAGTGAAGCCTTGGTTGTGCAGGACACTAAAACAGGCTGGTGTGGCAAGACAACCAAAACAATGGCTAAAAAGGTTATGATTGCTCTTTATAGATGGATCACAGAGATGGATATCACAGCGGAAGAAGTGTTATTTAGTCAAATGAAAAAGCTGGCACATGACAACTGGGTGTGAGCTTATCGTGAATTAATGTAAACTGGAAGTTGAAGCAAGGTCTTTATCACCAGGTGTGACAGTTCATCAGTACAAGGTATGAGGAAAGTAAAGGACTTTTTTCTTTTTTTTTTTTTTTTTTAAATGTGATAAATAGAGTTGTGGTTACCTCTAAAATAGGAAACTGGATTCAGAGATGTAATAGATATCTCTTCCAGTCCTACAGAGCCATATTTTTTTAAAGATAAATGAAGGGACATTCAGTATATTACAAAATGTCCCTTATTGAATGCACACCCAACACCTTATTGATCACCAAACCTATATACTGAATACGTTTCCTCCCCAGAAGTCTTTCTAGAATGCTTACACCCTCTAGCACAGCTACTGCTCCTTTCTTTGCACTTGAGTGCATTAAATGGCTAAGAGTATAATTCAGCCACATCCAGGTTTATTACATTTGACCCTCTCTAGCAAGTGTATTTCAGATGACTTCATTCAAGTGACTGATCCTTCAACGTCAATCAGGGACCTCCAATGCAAGGAGCACACCGAGGTCAATGCTTTCCAACAGGGGAGAAATAAATATCTAGACTGCGAACTCAATGAGACAACTGAAGCACTTAAGTAAAGCACATGTTTAAATGTTTCTCTTTTTTCAAGCTGCAACTACAGGATCCCACATATAAATACCTGCATTTTGCTTGCTTGTGTGTTTTAAAAAAGAAATAAAGCTCCCCTTCCTTTAAAAGGTCAGGCTAGGATCAAGCTTAATAGACCACAGACCATATATCAAAGATTTCAGTATACTTTTGAAGTAGAATTAAATCATATTTCTTAGGTTAAGTGTAGCTCATCACAAGAGTTGAAGTCATCTCAGACATCAGAGATCTGCAGGCTATTGAGCTCTTGTTATTAAATATTTTTTTCCATTTCAGCTGACTAGTGCCTAAAGGCTGATTGCACAGAAGTTATAACTTGTTGGGGGAAGAAGGGGCAAACCTGGTCTTCTCTCTAGTTGGTTTAATGATCTAATTGTACATTGCATATTTATGAGCATCATGACAACATGAACCTAAAAAATAGCCAGTATTTGAAGAAATAGAAAATTTGAAGAAAACATACTTGAGTCAAAAAAGAAAAACGTGAATATTTGTTCAGATTTGGAGTATTTATATTACTTTTATTTGTACAGAAAATATCATCAGCTTTTCCATTATACAAGTCTGTTCTTAATAGGTGCTGCCCCCAAAACCCAGCACATGAAAAAAATCAGAGCTTTCCTCCCATAAAAAATAATTGTAGTTGTAATATTTGGCTTTCTAATGTAATTAAAAGCCAATTTAAAGCTGGATATTTTGATTCCCTCCATTGCAATCTGAATCTCATGCAGTTAATTTAAAAGGGACAATTAGAGTCTAACTTGCAATAATTTTTCTTTTATAGACTGTAGACACAAATCTATCAGTTAAACTGATAATTGGGGATAGCAACTGATCAGTTGTGTCCTAGGCAGTATGCAGCAAGTTTGATTTTATGAATCTAGGTGAAGAGTTGCCCAACAGTCAAATACCAAAAGTAAGTTAGAAAACAGGGAATTGTATATATATAAAAAAAGGACTGTATAGTTACTGCTCTATCAGATCAGTAAGAAACACGGTAAAACTAAGTGGATGTGTTTTCATTCAAACACCCTTTAAATGGTGCCCCACTAGAAGCATTACATAACCAGTCACAAAGTTTTTGCCTTTAGATCACACTTAAAGTGTCTCATCAAAATTGCATCTTGAAGGAAAGAAAATCACGACTTATTAAATATAAATATAAGATGTTAAAAACTGCTTTTAGTGTGGTTATGTAATATTTATTGTTCTGTGGCTAAGGTCATATAAAGATCACATGTGACAGGTGATGTATTTTTATTACGCTCTTTATGTTAAATGCCTTTCTACTAAGCTAGTTCAAATGTTCTTGTCTCCTTGTTCTGGAAAGTATTTAAATCATGAAGTTCATGGGAACTGTTATACTCCAAATAATTCAGGAGCCAAAACAGAAGTATTTCAGAAGTTACCTTTTGGAGATATCAGGGTTTGGGTTCAGGTGGTAGAATTACATACTCACTTTGTTTGCCAGAAATCATTGCGAAATTACTACGTTTACTCAGTTCTAACAGGTCCTGGCACAATTTCCACGCTCAGCTAGGACCACCAAAACCACTATTTCCAAGGCTGTATTTACCCACATTGGAAAGCCACTGCCCAGTCTGGGTCAATTGCCAGAACATCGCTCAAGAGAGATCAGGGCAGCGCAGTAGGTCACTACTGGGTATGACTTCTCCTTGCTTGCTCCTGGTTCTACCTGCCCATGTGTGACCCTCTCTTTCGAACCCATGACATTTGTCAGCAGGTTTAATTAGCCTAGTCAACACCCAAGGAGAGTGCTGCTTGTTCACAGAGCAGGTAGGACAGAAACACACTGTGCACACTGTGAAAGCAGGAGAAACTTCCCACCCCTGCACCACTAATGAGCTTCAACCCTGACCTAAAAGCAGCAGCAAATGTTGAACTCCAGGTACAAACAGCCATGGCCCCTCTTGGGCTGCAAAGGAGAACAACCATTCGTGATGGTGACTTACAATGACCATTTGTGACCAATGTAGTAAGGTCTCAGTGGGATAACAAAATATGCTTGCTTCATTCTTTGCCAGGAATGTTTTTTTGTATCACTAGATAAGAAGTACCAGCGCTGACAATTGAGAGGATACCTTCATTCACATCCGACCAAGGGATTTCTAGTTTCAGGGAAGACAAGCCACCCCTTTGATAACACCTTTGTGTGGCCAGTACAAATGACTGTACACCTATATTTGCAAAGTGCTGCCTCTTTTGATAAATTAAACACAGTCCAGGGTACTTTTATGGATTCTAAATGAAGAGAGGAACAGATCTTCCTTCCTTTGAAGTTGTGGCTAAGTTCCAAGTTACTTCAAAAGGGAAGAAGTTTGGGTACTTGCTCAGAGTTAACAAAGGTGTAACAGTGGAATTTGGCTTAAGGTATAGGAAAACATTCGCATTAATTAGCGAGATAAGAATAAGCCATGTTCAACCTAAAACCACTCCACTACTTTTGAAAGAAGACAAAGTTAGACTAACCCCATTGATGTATTTGCTAGCAGAAGAGGAGTTTCACAGCCCTACATCAAAGTTCAGGGTTGCAATTCAACGAGGTCAAAGCTTTTTCACCTAAGATAGACTAATGTGGCTTTTTGTACTCTTTCATGAGTGCTCAAGGTACCAGTTATTTATACGCATCAATAATTATTGTATTGTACAGTATCACACACTGAAAATGTAGTCAAAAATGTAAATGGGCTGTAAGTGTCAATGCAAATTCTCCCATTCTGAGAACGTGCAATATGCAAGCATGGGTTATTTATTAATTTTTGTCATCATTGATTGATATCTTGATTAATTGCCAGAAGGCATTGGACCAGGTGTTAACTATGTGCAGATTGGATGCAGTGTTCTGTGAACTTCACGCTGTATTAAAGGCACAGACATGCCCAGTTGGAGCAATAAGCCTTTGTTTGCTTTGGCAGGGCTTGCAGCTCCCCGGGGCCAATGCCATAAAGAGGTTTCTGTTAAAGCGCAGTGCTCATTGTAGAAAAATTGCCCCTCAAAAAATTAGCATGGTACAATGAAGGATGCATAATGTTACGCAAATGACAGCTGCTTAGCTGAAACAATAGCTAGGAGATGGCATTTGCCAGGGTGCACATCTCATGTAAATTAACTTACTAACTGTTTCAGGAAAAATAAAAGAAGTGAAGCCTGAACCTGTACGACCACTTCACTGATCCGTCCTGGGGGCAAAGAAGAACTGCAAGCTCCCACTGATATCAAAGAAAGTTGGACTGGGCCCTCAGCCTCTGCCCTTTGGATGCTGCCAGGAGCGAGCAGGCATGGGCTGCCAGCAGCAAAGTTCGCCTTGTCAGGGCAGAACAAAGCCCTGGAATCTGTTTTACAGGTGGAAATCCAGAGTCATTTCCCCAAAAGCAGCAGATTCACAGCTGCTGACCCAGCACCAAAGGGAGACCACCAGAGTCCCTGAAGAGCAGAGCCTATGGTACATGCATACATGGGCTTCATCCTGTGCCATGCTCTGCTTCTCCCACCTCGGAGAACCGAGTTCCCCCGTGACTGCAGCTCTAATCTCTAACCACATTCACCCAGGGGATGGGTGGAATTTCCCCTGATTTACAGCCACAGGGGAAAGGGTCCAACAGAGCCAAAATGCTGTGAGGGGGATCAGAATCAGTGCCTGGCCCTTTGTGTCCTCTGCGCAGCAGAAGGGACATTGTCCTTGTTCAACCGATTAGAAATACTAATCATTGACATCAAAATCTAGCCTTGGAGTGCAGGCTAAACTAAAAAAGGCTATGCAGCACACACACAAAAAAGGAAACAGCATCAGGGGGGTGGGAAATAAAAAAGAAAAAAAAAATAGTTGCAATCTGCTCTGGGCTGAGTTGCATTAGTTTTTGCATCTTCCAATCTAGAAATGGCTTGGTTTATTCCATGCATCTTGGTAGAAAGTAAATTCACAAGAACTCATGGCATAATATGAAGGAAGAGAAACAAAGTTACATGAACAATTTAACACTAATACATAACTTTATATTTAATAGATTTGGGCAGGGGTGTCCGCCAGATGAGTCAAAAGAAAGAAGCAAGGTTCAACCCCAGAATCCAGGGTCATAAAATATGCTGAAAGCCAAGAAGAAAGCAACCAATGATCTGTCATTTCTAAAGGAGGAGAACAATCACTTAATATACGGGAGCTGGATGGGGGAAGGAGGAGAGCATGGAACACTGGTTTGATTTACATAGGAGTTTCCCTTCATAGTGCGAGGATTAACACAGCCCCTACTGAAAAGGCGGGAGAGCTCCAAAAGCAAACAAGATGGTGTTTGGGATTTTTTTTTCTTCTTTTTTTTTTTTCCTTCTCCTTCAGACAGGGCCCCGTGATATTGCAACAGTTGCTCATCACATTAGCAGTGTGGGAACAGGAAAAAAACCCATTGCATGAAAGGGCGGGGGGGTTGGGGAGAGGGGAGGAGGGCTCAGGGCATGGGGGAGGGGACCATCAGTTGACAGCAAAGAGAAGCAATTAAAACCTAAAATAAGAGGTGGTTGTGAAATGGTCTTCACATTAGGACACAGCCAACAAAAATGTTTATTTTGTAACAGAGCTACTATGGTCTGAATAATAAATCAAGACCAAGTAATTACTCATCACCTATTGGGGATGGAAAAAAGTGACGACGCCAGGGAGGCTGGGCTCAGCCCTGCCGAGCCCCAACAGCCACATTGGGAATTAATGTGGCTGCTACTGCTGGAATTGGAGAGCCATATTTGCATAATGCAGATCTGCAGGTCTCACCCCAAGCTTCCAAACCACGTCCAGTTGGGAGTAACGGGAAGCCAGTGCTGCTGGATCAGTGGAATGAAATCTGTTTCAGAGGCCACATCTGGGATTACAGGCTCCAAATTTTAAGATGAGTCTTCTAAATGACAGTAGCAATGGAAGACAGCATGTCAGCATGTTTTCTGTGGAGCCACTTCTAAGCAGCCCATACACTGTACAATTCAATATAAAGAGTGAAATTCAACTTGTTAAACTAACACAGAAGTTATGATTTTACAAAGTAAATGTTTTAAGTTCTTTGGATATCATAACCCCTTTTAAAAATGCTACACTTTGGGGACAAAAATGAAGAAAAAAAAAAAAAAGCACAAATCTCTCAAATTTGTTGACACAGTCAAAATTAGTGGCAGGCTTCAGTAGATATGGAGACATAGAGCCACGTGCTAAGAAAACTCTTTTTGCACAATTACACCCATAGGTTGCCATCCCAACAAGCTTAAAACAGGGGAACTGATGTAGCTCCATTATGGATTTCCGTCTGTTAATATATACCAGCCTACAACCTGGTCTTGCGCTTCCAAAAAAAGGTTTTTCTGAGTCTTAACTTAAATTTACCCAAATCTTAACCTGCCTTCACAGATCAGTGCCTCATTTTCTGAGCTTTCAAACACAGGCAGTTTTGGGGTTTGTGTTGTAGACAACTAGGTTTTACACAATTTAGACTACTAATCTAGTCAATGGACATGCAGCTCTATGTTTTAGTAATAAAACATTGGTAAAGGATATGGTTCTATAGTCATAACTGCAACCAGCAATTCCTTTGGAATGTGCAGGGGCTACACATAAGAGCAGGTTGCAGGTGGGTTGCATGGTAGAACTGTAACACAAGGTT
Source organism: Jacana jacana (assembly GCA_013400555.1). Taxonomy (NCBI): domain Eukaryota; kingdom Metazoa; phylum Chordata; class Aves; order Charadriiformes; family Jacanidae; genus Jacana; species Jacana jacana. Next base: position 52,853 of record VZTM01031717.1, read on the forward strand.
TGGGCAAAGGAATACCAGGAACATCCGACACGTCCCTTCACAACTGGACAACTATGACATCTACTCTCACTTACAGACTTGTCTTACCGCATCTTAAGAGTTGGCTGCCTTTGTTGTCCTTCTCGGAAAAGTTTTAGAACTTCAAAGATTTCTAACCAACAAAACTGTGATTTCCATCTTAACCAAATTCATGGTCAACTTAATGTTTTCCTTTGCTGCCAACACTGGTCCTTGGAATAACTTTTTTTCCCTACCTTTATTATTTACCCATGTGATTTGTTTACAGACAGCAATTATGCCCCTTCTCTGCCTTCATTTTACTGAACGAGCCAAACTTTTTTTAGCTCCACTCATAAAATAGACTGTCCTCCATGCTAACCTTTCTTTGAAGCTGCTCCAGTAAACCACTCTCTCTTGAATATGGGTGACTAAGAGTTCCATCTTATTTTGGGTATACAAAGCCTTATTTACAAGCATTAAGAGCTCACACATCTACTGTAAATAGTTACCTGTACTCTGTTTGCCTTTTTCGTGGTTGGATCACAAGGTAGCTCACAATGATCCTCTGTTCAACTCCTGTGCCCTGCAGTAGTTGTTGCACACCCTGACAGTACAACTATTAATACTTCTCTTACTCAGTTTCTGGTTGATAAACTCACAGCTTACAAGAACTGATGCTGGTGTTCCCAAGTCATATCCACACCCTTTATTCCAAACAATATTAAATTCCTGGTCATTCAAAACCTAGACTGTCCCAGGTATTACAAAGATTCGCACATCTATGCCTCCACATTGTTGACAGCAATGTATCTCATTGGCACACTAACTTCTCTTCTTTTTTTTTTTTTTGGCCCTGCAATCCTTGAAACTGACTACTATTCACCTTCCTGGAACCAACAATGATGCTTTCTTCCCTTCCTAGTATTACAATACCTGCTTTACAATACCAAACCCTAGCTTCTCCTTTCCTATGTAGCACTGCACTAAATGCTTCACTGAAAAAACAAATACATTAGATCTAGTACAGTTGGCTTGCCTATAAGATCAGTTATCGCATCAAAGAACACTATAGGATTAGTCTGGCATGATCATCTTTTGTTAGAACTACACTATTATTTTTTTTAAATCATATTCTCCATTTATTATCTTGTCTAATAATACTTTCCCTCATCGTTTGTTTCAGAGTTGCATGCTTCTCAGGCCAGACCAACAAGTTTGTAGTTGCCCAGATAATTTTTCCACATTTCCTTCTGTTTACGGATAATACATTCGCTATTCCACAGTCACAACATCAGCTTGACAAATCCATTAAAAATCTTCACTGGTGGAATTCCACTGCACACTGCCAGATCTTTCAGTTTTTTTGGAATGCAGACTATCTGCTACCTGCATCTTGAGGGCATGAAGTTCTTCAGTTGTACTTCCACCACAGATGTGCCAATTTTCACTCTACACACTCATTCTCATTAGAAATACTGGTTTCATCTTCACTTCAAATTATCCTCTTTATTTAAAAACTAGAGGTGAAGTATCAACTTACTTATCGTGAGACTACAAACTTTTTGATTGCATCACTGCTGAGCAGCCTCGCTTCCTCGTTCCTTGTTCTCTTCTATTTGTATGGTTAAAGAAAGTTTCACTATTTAACTTCCTTTGTGAGGACACGGTCAGCTTGACCTCTGGCAATTCTGAAAGCAGTACAGAGGCTCAAGAAAGTTTTCAGCAATCTCGTTTATTCATCTATACATTGACTGAGCTGCGGGACTTTCAAGTTTGGCAGGACACGTGGAAGAACAAGGGATTTATAACACACTACAAAAATCAGAAAAATGCTGCCAGCTCTCTAAAATTGCACATCTGCCCTGTAAAATAAAGATGACAATATAGGTATCTAAAGGGCATTAAAAAAATATCATGAAAGTCAGGTGTAAAAGGGATTTGCTACTAAAATAATCTGAGTGCAGCCAAGACCCAAATTATCATTAGAGCCTTATTTTCTCTCTTAAAATCATGCTTTGACAGCATGCACATATGCTCACGAGCACTGTGAGCTTGCAGGAAGCAAAGTAATCTGTGAGGGAGGCCGGCTCCCTTACTGCACAACACTCATTATAACAGCATCACTCAGGGAAATACAAGGTGAATTTACATCCATGACTGCTTCCGAGATGTCCAAGGTTAAGGGTAATAAGAGTTATTCTATTCTGTCCACCTCTTCCCCCACCTCCAGTGACTGTCATTTGAACAGCCAAACCCCAGGTTTATCATGTCATTGAACAAATTCTGTGAATGATAGGGGAAATTATTTTTGAGAATTTGCAGTAATACTAGTTGACTATTAAAACTAATTTATAAGACAATTTCTTGTCTTATTTCACATCTTGCTGTCAAGTGTTTAATATACTGCAGCATCTGGTGTCTCCTGGGAAAGTGCTGGACAGATAACTTGTCCTGTCCTAGCCTGACCAGAATCAAGTCTTAAAGACATTTCATAAGGGTTGGACCTTGGATTTAGCCTGAGATTTCTGAAAAAAGTTTTATCTGTGTGTTACTAGCATCTTTGTTCCATGCTACCTGAACAGGGTTCAAGCAATATAGAACTATAAAACAGTGCTATAGTCTGTTAGGAGGTTCTAACGCAAGGTGCAATTGTTAGGACTTTGACATATCCATTGTGACATGACATTAGAAGTTTTCCTGTTTTAGGGAAATAGGAATGTTTGATCCTAGTATTGTTAACAGCAAGCGTGGGAGTTGTGTGGTTTTCTGAAAGCGCCCAGAATTGTGGAGAGTGCATAGCCTTTAGGACAGGAGCAGGGAGAAGGAAAGCAGCTGTTCCCCCTACCTTCCCACTCCCAAAGCGGAAAAGTGATTTTCTGTACTCCAGCCTCAAGGATCATAATTACGAATCAAGGACTTTGATGGTGATATCCCAAAATAAGAACCAGCCGTTTTCAGACTCAATGTTTATCAGCAGCTTGGACACAGTCCAACTCATCTAATTGAAGAAGGCAACTTCCGCAGTCACCACATTCAGGCCATTCCTTGCACAGGGTCATTGGCACGAATGCATTGAGTACAGGACTGCCCCTTATATCTTTTATTCCCAGCTTCCCTCTCACCCTAGGTGAAAGTCCTCAGGTTGAGAGCCCTGATTGAGACATCCAGGCTTCCTGCAGACTCGGGACTGTGCCACAGCACTGTAGAAACTTCTAAACAGTAAGTAAGCATAGTCTTGTGAGGACTCCATTTTAACTGAGTAGCACCATGGTCATTTCAGGGAACATCCATCTTCTGGAGGCTTTCCTCACCCTCCAGCATCCTGGCTGTGCATCTCAGCCTGGCATGCCAAATCCGAGTATGTTCGTCTGAACATGTTAAGGAATATGTGACAGCCTCAATCGGATCTCAGCATTACTGGAGAGTGAGGTAAATCAACATGAAAATACTATGAGGGTGAGATCACCTTCTCCTCAGCCAGTTCAGCATGGGTCCTGCCAAACTGTGTGCCAGGCAGCTGTGAAAACCCCAGGAGTTTTATTTAAAAAGCAGCTACTGAACATGCCCACGTGCTGCTAGCATTTTAGGTCTTACCCACTCTTTAAGTACAACAGGATCAGATCATGCTAGTTACAGGAGGGTTATACCCAGACATTCAGTTATAACATCAATGTCCTGCTTCATCTGTGTTGAGCTGCTTGTATAGACATGCCTCAAGTTCAATATAACCACCATTAGTGATCAAATGGAAGCTGTGAGAAGAAAACATAACAGTAGTTGCTTTTTGCCTTGATGTGATCACAGACAGATTCCCACCATACCAAAAAGGTTAAATCAAGGTACCCGGTAAGCATGCAAGTGACTCAGTGCAACCTAGTGCCTCTACATGGCTGCAGTCATACTTTAGACACTTTACATGCTGACTTGAAGCATCAAACTAGACAGATTGTATTACATCTAAAAATATTCTGTGTTATTTTCTTCTAAGAATATCCTTCAGAATGTCCAGCAGCATCTTCATACGCATACCAGGATTTCTAGCTCAGGTGATGGCTGTGAAGTACTGAGTTCCCTTTTAGTCCTACTTTCTCACTTGCTCCAAAACATTTAAACTTAGCTTGGTTTCTTCCCCAAGGTAAATTGGTCTGACAAGTCCACAGGAAATCCATTCAGCCATTTGAGAGTTACAGGAGACAAAAAAAAAACCAAAAACAA
>VZTM01031717.1:57311-114265 GCA_013400555.1 Jacana jacana
GTGAATGACCCGATGAAATCATAACCTGAGTGTCACAGGTATAGAGAGACCTTCCCGCTCTTCCTTTCCAGCCTTGAAGAAGCTGCTGAGAAAATATGCATGAAAAAGATTGCAATACCATTGAAATATGCACAGTCCTAGCCTGCAAACTCCAGAACCAGAAGCAACTTTTCCTAACATCACTAACAGAAGAACTGCTGAAGTTCTCAAGAAAAGGTGGATTCCATCATTTGGCGTTCTGTGCATTTATGTCTCCATACACCACAGTTGTCCAATAACCCACATCATCACAACAGCACAGGTACAGTTTTTGCTACTGTACAGGCAAAAAAGTGCAAAACCAGGAATTAAGAGAAGAAGAACATATTTACAGCACTAGGGAAAGAAAAAAAGTTACACATGCTATGCTAAAAGGAGTGTTAACCAAGCATTAGAGAGACACTTCATTCACTATCAAAGAATTTGAAATAAAAAGAATTGATACACATGAAATTAAAAATAACGTGTGGGGAAGGGACTAATCAGCATATCTTTTTTAATAAGAGTAGTATTTTAGCAAATTTCTGAGCTCAGAATTGATGAACAGAGGTCATTAGAGGGTTTCAAGTCAGGCCCATTGTTCCCTTCAAAGTGTGAAAATTAAAACAATTTGCTATAATGCAAATAATCAGCACTTTCCAATGATTACTGCCATGCGGTAGTGCCTCTGGAGATACCGGAATGACATATCTCTCCATTACCAAAAGGTAACTGCATCTTCATTTGGACTAATATAATTTTTAAAACCATCATACCAGGTGCCTTATATTTGGAAAATCTTGAAAGCTTTTAGATGTACAAACACCCTTCCCACCGCTCTTGGCTTATCTTTTATTTACCCTACTGGGTATACAACAATTGATGCTTCTTCAAAGCAAGGACTTCCCAGCTGATTAGCTGTGCTGAGCTGGCTAAGCTTATTAAAGGTGATTAATGCATTCAAGTATTTTTTCCCCCGCTCGTTAGTTCAATTTCTTGCTCATTATGCTACTGGTCTTTTTATATTAAAACAGACCACCTGGATAGCAGAGAACTTCATAATCTCAGTCCAACAAGATCAACACCTGTTGTACATGTAATTAATCATAAGGCACTGCACGGCTGTATTCAGTTAAAAAGCTAAGATTATCTAACAACAGAAGCAATACACCATGTTAGCAATCAGCTTTTGAATCCTTAAAACGCAGTTAAAAAATCAGAGAAGTGAGTCAGTACAAAGGGGCTCATAATTATTCTCTCTCCATATTTAGGAGTCCATATGGCATTTGTGACGTATAAAAGTCAGCATAGACTTTTCTGATGAAAAATTCAGTTCTAAGGAAATTCACATTCTCCTCAAGACGGCAAAAAATCAAATGGTCTGTCAATGACATTTTTACTCTACAGGAAGAAATCAAAGAGTTTTTGGATATTACATTACAAAAAGAACCCAGAGGTTCAATATACTTTACCAGTCTGAACATGGATTGGGAACCACAAAGTCCAATCATATCTCTATCTTTAATTCACTGTGTGGTTTGGCAAGTAGCTTAACTACTTTGACTGTGTTTCTTCGTCTGTACAATGTGGGAAAAAATACTTTCTAACTTGATTGGGATTTTGCAGGATTTAATGTGTTTAACATGTTTCCAAATACTAATGCCTCATATGACTATTTTCAGCTTGGCTACGGCGTATTAAACTGAAAAAGACAATTTCTTTTCAACAGTGAAGAGAATAGATGTATCTCTGATCCACAAGGAGGAGGTTCACTGTCAAAGATAAGACCAGGAAAACGGTAATTGTTTGTTTGTTTTAAAGCATTACAAAAGTACAATATACATACAGGAAAAATAGAAGCTGTATAAATACTAGCAAGTGAATGGAACATCTCGTGCAACTACACACACACATGCTGAAAAAAGCACATCACTAATCCTAAAGCTCAGGCCATCAGCCTAATACATTTTAAATGCATCTTCCTGAATTTTCCTACTGGAAGCAGTCTTAAAGCAGACTGAATGAAGAACAACAAAAGGCAAATTAGAAACCTAGATCTTGTTAACACTGTAAATGTGGTTAAGAGTGCCCCAAACCATATGCACTGTGTACAACCTACAGCTGGGGTGGCCGCTGCATGGTCAATGCAGCTCAATGCAAAGATGAAGCATGCGTTAAGTAGCAATAGTTGTTATGCATTTTTCCTAGAGAGTTATGGTATCCTTCAGGGATCAGGAGTGTTGTGGGTTTTATCACATCATGACCTTCAACTGAGCAGGTGCAGAGGGAATTGTACCAAGGTTACTGGCTCCCTTATAGCTAACAGCACACAGGTCTAACCGCCTGCATGAGTTAAGTTCATAAATCTGTCTTGAACGTGCAGCCCACGGTGCCACATTTAACAACCCTAACCGAAAATTCATTCAAACTTAGTCAGATAAAGATATTTAGTGCAGATCTGAAAAGTCCCAAAACAAAAATGCTCTGCACCTCCTCTTTTGCTTGTTCCTATCCACACACAGCCCCCATCCCACCCATTTTCTGATCTCCAGGTTCTTCACTCTTTGTAATTACATTTCCTCCAGTACCTTTTGATCAGGATTTTGTTTTGCCACCAATAGATTAGAAGAAATTGACACAAATTATCTTCACAAAAAATAAATAATAATGTATGGATCCACCATGTACTACTTTGCCTCCTTTTGATTGTACTTTGTGTCTGTATTTTCTGCCCAAGGAAGCTAAAGAACCACAAATACACACTTGTCTAAAAGCGAGTAGCTGACTGCATAGCTGATTTCAAAAGTCTCGATTCCTCTCCTCCAGACTGAGAGAAAGCCTTTAGGTCATATAATAGTATAGGACATATATCATACAAGCTGAGGCAGGCAGAAGGTCCCACCCATTCTTCCTGAACAATCCTCATTGTTATCACCTGCTCAGCACTGAGGTGCAACCAGCTCATTAGCACTGCTGCCAAGAGCTAGGGAAGCAAAGGAACCGCTGAGTGCAGATCCAATGAGAAGATGATTAGAGATACAAGTATCAACCAAGCTTCACTGATACTGCAACCCACATAATTTTCATAACCTTCCATCTTGGATACAGGGAAGGGACTGTGGAACTTGCAGTCAGCCTTCAGGATTTACGAACAAGACTAAACTCCATCCTTTCCATATCTTCCTATTAAGGCTGAGAAAAAATATCCTAATTAATGACATCAGCAAAGACCCTAGTGCAGATGGAGTGGAGACAGCTTCTGAGGATCACATTGTGCCAGACACTCATAGCAAAGATCACATGTGCAGACAGACACACTCCCAAACTTCTACTGATGCAAAAAGTGTCTGGGAATCTAGACAATTCACATCAGTTTCTGCAGATGTCTCACATGTTATCTTAAACAAAACCATATCAAAAACCTTGGTGTGTTTAATTTGCAGTTGCCAATTTCAGTTTTGTCACTCTCAGCAAGTTATGGCTACACTGCCAGTGCTGTCTGCTTAATTCCATCTACCACCAGTTCAGCACAAACTCGCCCTTCTGTGCTTCTGAGAAACATGTAACATATGTAGTATGGAAGTGCCTGGATTTCCATACTCCTCTAGCCGGCCCAGGGCTTTCACAGATCAAAAATATTTACATCCAACTCTCTCATTCCGAGACATTAAAAAAAAAGTGTATATTGTCACTCAATGGCTACTCTTCTACCCTTCCAGGATATTGTCCCTCTCACCTACAGAGTATTTCCATCTCAAAGGGACTTGGGCTTTCCAGTCACCTTTGACTGTAAGCATTGCCAAGCATGCCAGGAAGAGTAGGTGGACCGTGCACAGATAATATTCTGTTCCGGAAAGGGAAGCATTAGCAATTCACACACCACAATGAATCAATTGCTCACCAAACTCCTTCTGGTGAAACCAAAAAATACATTTGTGATACACTACATTATTTGACTGTATTTTCAAAATACTATTGTAAAATTACATATAATAAGCATGATGATACAGGAAAGGGATATGCTATTTGAAGTGTTTCAGAGTGTTTCCTTTTACAGATGGAACAAAAATTGTTTAGTATTTCTCTGCATCTTTTTGTGGACAGATTTTCTCTGGTACTGATAAACAAGAGGGCAAGCAAGGGGAAAAAAATATTTGCAAGTTTCTTTTACGTTTTCTGCAAAATTTAATTTAGAAAAATTCCAGCAAATGGAGTTTATAGAATTTTACTAGATCTAATGAAAAGAAAAAAGTCATTTTTGCTTTAAAAGAGGACTTTTTGGAAGACAAACTCCTAAAACACACTGTACAAGCCAGACTGTTGTATTTACTCTCTACCCCTGCATAGTTCGTTCCCACCCTTTGTTTTCAAAGTTGATATGTGATTTGCCTTAATTTCCTAAACTGCTATAAACCAGAAAAGAAAATCCACAGGAATTTTACTGTCTCTGTTAACTATCCTAAAGACTCTCTCCCAATTACTATCTCATCTAACCTTCCCACTGAAGAACTCCCACTTGCTGCTCACAAAACATGCCAGCTCCTACTTTCACACACCTGAAGCTATGAGGATTTTCTCCCAAGCTGCAAATTGAATGCCAGACAAAATGCTGTGGTTGCAATGATGCAACGGCCCGACATATGTCAGAGGGGGGTGGTGAAGGGGTAGATCATTTTTGCACCCGGGAAGCATGGTTCCAAAACAGACTAGCCTTGCAGTGCCTACAGTTTCACAAAATCATAGAATGGTTAATCAGAAGAGTCAAGATCATCTAGTTCCAATCCCATTGCCATGAGCAGGAACCACTTTGCCTCTAGAGCAGGTTACACAAGGCGCCATCCAGCCTGGCCTTGAACACTTGCAGGGAAGGAGCTTCCACAGCTTCTCTGGGCAACCTCTGCCTGTGCCTCACCACCCTCACAGTAAAGGATTTCTTCCCAATATCTAAATCTCCCCGTTTTCAGTTTGAAACTTATCCCTTATTCTATCAGTACACTCCCTGAATAAAGAGTCCCACCTTATCTTGCCTGTAGGACCCCTTCAGGTACTGGAAGGCCATTATAAGGTCTCCCTGGAGCCTTTTCTTCAGGCTGAACCACCCCAACTCTCTCAGCCTGTCTTCATAGGAGAGGCGTTCCAGCGCTCCGATCATCTTTGTAGCCCTCCTCTGGACTCACTCCAACAGGTCCGTGTCCCTTTGATATCTGTGGAACAATTGTTTGGGGCGGGTCAGAGGCATGTGCAGTGCTGCCAACCCAGCTGACTGTCATCACCGTGTGAGACACCAGCCGCCACTGTTGCCATTGCGGCCTGGGGATTCAGCAGAGACATCAAGGACTGAGCTACTCCTTCATTTTACAGATGGATCATTAACTGTGTGGAAGCTCATGAGAGCACTTGGAAAGCAATAGGAAGAGGCAAGGGGCAGGAGAATTAGACTAAAGTTGTTTGGCAGCAGCTTCCAGATGAACTAAAAATCACACACAGCAAAAATAGCAAGGGTGTATTTGCCAGCTGAGAGTGGCCATGCGCCAAGTTTGAGGTCTTAAAAATTAACTGCTTTTGAACTATACAAGAACAACAACAACAAAGATCTCTTATTTAAGCTCAAAAGATTTTTCATGCCTATCTAAGCTACTAATGAGAAAAAAGGAGGAAAGACAGTATCTTCAGGCTGCGAATCAGAGTCAACCCCTAAGCAATAGGTTTGATTATATATTAATATTAGGGGCTTAATTACACTAAACAAGAATGAAGCATCCATTTCTGCTTCCCAGATAAATAATTCACACACCTATACACATGCATACAGCAACCTAAGGAGTTCTCGTATATCCCTACTCAAAAGCAGGTTTTGGGCAGATCCTCTCAGGTCAAAAAATACCAGGTGTCAATGAGAATATTCTCCCAACAATTTGACATCTGAAAACTCCCTTGGAAATCAGCCCTCACAAAACTTCACATTTACTGATTTTTTTGTACTCCATATTATACACTTCTATTTAAAGCCAAAAGAGTACCCATACAGTATTCAGTGCCTTACTTCTGAAGGCACTGGGGCTCAAAAGCCGAGACCTCTTTTCAATGTAAGAACTTGCACAGAGTCATACAAGGAAGTCCAAAATCAGCATGGGAACCAAGAGCTCCCCATGTTTTTGTTTGGTTTGTTTGCGCCTTTTTTTTTTTTTTAAAGCTACACATTACTTCCATATATTTTTATATTTATATCATAGAATCACCATATTATGTATATGTATGCACCCTTCCAAAGCCTAAACTTTAGATAATATATATTATAAATGCTCAATTTGAGGCAGCAGTATGGTTTGAAATATGGAAAGCTACTTAAAATTTTCATTATGAGACTTTTTTTCCCCCTCTACTCACACACATACATATACATGTATCTATTATATATAAATAAAAAACGTTAACATCTTGAATTGCTGACCCAGTATGAGAATTACTAGCAGCTTCTCTTATAAAGGACATGGCAGAGCCCTTTCTGTTTCTACTTTCAGTAAATTTTTCAAGCATTCAAGACAACATTTTGGATGCTCAGCTGTGATTACTTTGCTAAAATGTAATGCTACATACATTAACGAGTTTAATTCTTGGAATGCAAAAATGGTTTCTCTTTCTTTTAGCCATAATTTGACAGTGAGAATTGTGAATTTACCTCCCTGCCAAAATAAGTTTACCTCCTAACCAAACAGGGCATTTCTTCCACAAAATCATGAATGACTAAACAATGAAAGCTGGCAGGTAGCTTTTCTGAACTTACATGCTTCTTGACCCTGCCAGAGAGAGTTAATCTGGGTCAATATGCAAGTGGGAGAGGAAGGAAGGGATGGGGTGCTTCCAGAAGTGCAGTCTCCTTTCCCCACAGCCAGCAGCAAAGCAGTGCTCCTGCAACACATTTTTGAAGATCACTGTGTTGGAGCTGTTTGCAATAGTCAAATATTTCATTTTTCACTTTCATGAGCCCAGAGATGCAAGCACGGATGCCCAAGCCAGCTTCCACTCTCCCTGGATTTCTCTACCATGTAGTTGATGTTCTGTTTGAAAGTGATGTGCACGTTGCAACTGCACGACCTACCCCAGCACTGGCTGCATTTCAAAACTAAGCAACAGAAGCCATCTCAAAAACCCAGTGATGTGAAGCTTCAGCAGCCCTTGACAGCTTCTGCTTTTGGACAGCTTTCAAGTGCAAGGCTACCAGGTCATGCTCTAGAGAGGAGAGTAGGTGAACCCTGGAAGTAAAATTCTTCCTTCCCTCTAACCTCCTTCCCCTTGCTACAGCATGATCAGGGTGTCTCCTCTTCTTACTATTTAAATTGAGATTTCCATCCCTTGAATATTTACTTCACAAACATGCATGGCTTTTCAGCACATCCCTGCCGCCCCCAGCTCTGACACCCACTTCATCATAAGCATGACATAGATTTTTAAGGCAAGAGTACATGGGTGCGGTGGGGACGAGAGGCATACCCTGAATCTGGCAAGTGGGGTGGAGACTTGTACCTGTGATCCTTTTCCACTACCTGTAAAGGACTTCATCCAAAGAAGTTTTCAGACCCTTTCAGAAATGGGACAGGGCTGCCCAGCACTCAGAAGTCAAAGGAACATTTTTATTTCCCACATCATTTACTTGACCCACGCTACTCACAATCACAGACTTTGTCAGCTGGTTTGGTTGTCTTTTTTAATTATGTGTTTGCTGTGGAAAAGGAAAATGAAACTTTGTTCTCACACATCTCCAATCACATCAGAGAATTTCTCTTATCCTGTGCTTACCTAAGCTGCAAGCTATACATTCAGAAGACTGTTTTGTTCAAGGTTTTACCTCCTTGAAAACTCAGTATCTCCTGACAGCATAAACATCTACTGAAATTAATGAGATGGTTTGGAAGTTGCCTGTGAGAAAGCAAGTCTCACTGATTAAAACTTGCTGAACTGGGACTGTGGTGAGTTATGACCAATGTGTAAGACGCCACTACTTGCAATGTAACTTTCTTTCATTAATGTAAATGCATACATTTGAACCATGGGTTTTATTACCAGGAGCAATTGCACAAGGAGAATATTTTACTCTTATTCACTGCTGCAACTGAAACTACCTATAGAAGTGAAAAACCTTTTCCAGCAGGGCAGCATCTAGAGAAGTACCATAACCTCATCATACAATAAAATATTTGTTAGAGGAGAAGAATCAAGTAACACAATGAAATCATTTACAGAAGAGGATTATAATCCTTTCTCCACTATTCTCTCAGAGTGTTTCCATATATCTACCAGTCACAGACCTCAAAATACTGTAGTAACTCAAAGGTCAACATCTCCGAGGCTTGGCCACTCCAGAGTGAAATTTAACCTTCTAAAAAGCACCAACACATTGTTTTGTCTTAAACTAAGTCTCTGGAAAACCATAGTAGTTATAACCACCACCTGGAACAAACCTGACTAAATGCTGTTGTGAGCTGAACTTGGGACAAATTTCCCAGGGTTTCACCTCCAAGTTCCATTCTGGAGTAGCACAAAATAGATGGCTTTCCAGAGAATGGCTCCTAGAATTGCTTCTTGAAGTAAGAAATTTGAAGGGTTTTTCACCTGTTTTGACACAGCCACTTTCAATACAGATATTCTGAGATCTACCACTAGAACAGAGGATGAACCACCCAAAAGTAATATATAGCAAGTTGCATTGCCCAGATAAAGGAACAAGAAGAAAGGCCACAGCACAACACTTCCATACAACTTCATGGACACCTTGGATGGCAGTAAGAGAATCCCACAGACTGCCACTATTTTAAGGGATAGCAGTCTCTGAAAACATCCCAACAAACACCCGATGATGAAATGTTCACATCTTGAGTATGGAGTTGACCTCTGCCACCACCTAAATGCACCTGTCAAAGCATTAACCCCATGACCACTTCCCCTTCTGCTGTAAGGAAGCTAATGAACATGTTTCCCAGGTATGGTAGGAATTTTCTGGTATATCCTCATTTTTTTTTCAATCCTCTTTTTCAAGACTTCCTTCCTCTTATCTTAACCATTTAACATCCATTAGTTGGAGACTGTCTTGTTTTCAGAGTGAAAGACACAACTTACCAAGTGTGTTTCAGTCCATTCTAAGTTGTCCACAGCCACGTTTGTGGTTTTCTTCAAAGTCACTCAACAAATTCTTTAGGTGAAAAATAATCATGCCTGTAGGCAGCTTGTGTGCAGATTTTTTAGCAAATGATACTTAAGTCTTGTTGGTCAGTTTGAGCAGACCCATTTTTTGCCTTTTTTTTTTTCTTAAAGGAAATGTTTCTCAAAAAAACAGATTAAAGGGGAATCATGCATATTCACAAGTTCACAGTTTGCTCATAATGAATATTTTATACCAAAAAAAATTCACTCCAACCATTCATCTAAACTTTATGACAAAATGAGCCCTTCTTTGAAGGAACAGACAAGGGCATTTTCCAAGAGCAGGTGAGAACTGAAGCAGCAGGTCAATGTCAATTATATGGCTAAGGTAAGTTTGTTCTGAAAAAACACAAGAAGTCAGTCTTGCAGAGGAACTTCAGTTTCCTGTGAACAACTTTTTATTTGCTATCAGCTTGCAGCTACAAGGTTAGACCAAAGAGATACAGTCAGATTCTGAGATCTCTTTGAAAGCTCATTTTCCTAACTCTACTTTCCATCTCAATTCCCACCTCAAATATGTAAGCATTCTTCTATACGTTCTGCATTCCCCTACTATAAAGGGCTTATTTTAGTTGTGGATGAGACAATAATAGTACGTGATCGTTCATGCAGAGTATGCACATATCAAAAAATACGCTGTTGTTCATTTATCAGCAGTTAGTTAAGTCTGTAAAATATAAGGCAATCCCTTAAGGCTCCAGGAAAGTTCTGCTGCACTCTGATATGGCAACATAATGTTTTTGTTGTATCCTAGTAGACAGCAAAGATGTTTCATTGACAGCTAAAGGCTCATCGTGGTTACACCTTTCAGCCGAAGGCTGATCAGAATGGAGGATCTGCTCTTATCTGGAACCATCAGTTGTAAAGATTTCAAGTATACATGTAATTTTTATGCAAGTTGAGCCTTAGCTTGTAGCTATTTTAGCATTGGAAAAAAACACCCTCTTAAGTGGATTATTTGCAAGGTGGCAGCTGATCAGAAAGCTAGATGCATCCCACCAAAAGTAAAAAAACAAACAAACAAAAAGAAACACCCGCCAAAAAAAAAACCAAAGCCACCAAACAACAAAAAACATGGGCAAATAGTTCCCACCAAAGGTCAGCTCTCTGGCCACATGAATGAGGTACCCCACCACAGTGCAATTCCAATTGCATAAGTCGGTTTTAAGAAGATTGCCTCACTGTTGTCAGGGGATGTGCGACAGATTCACAATTTTCTATGCCTGACAGCCAGAGTACTTGTCACTTAGTTCCATCTGGTAGAGAGATAACATTTCATTAGTGTTCATGCTTAACCTTATAGCTCGGAGCTTTGCCTCTGCAAAGTCCTGAGCATCTCTGAAGAGGTGCTGAACACTCAGCACCCAACTAATTCAATACGTTTCAGCTGCTTGCAGGATCAAACCCTGACTTTCCTTGGGAAAGGTATGGTATTTCCTCCTCCTGGCTTACTGCTGGTTTCTTTCCATTTTAAAGCTCTCCCGCAGAATAAACTTAAAATCCATTGTAATTGGCTAGGTTGCCATTTTTAATACAGACGGCGCAAAATAATTTTACAAAAACATGACCTGCTGGGGCGACTGGACAGGAGATGCCAGTGGATATGAAACAAATGCTTTCAGGTCTCTTGGGCACTGGGTTATATATTTCTGTGGCTTCAGCAAATCAAACCCTTCAGTCCTGTCACCGCATTTAGTATGGATTATCCTAGGCCTGGACATTTGGAAACAAATTGAGAAAACAGAGCCAGGATTCCCCAGTTCCCTCTCTGCTCTGCCATGGGCTTTGGCTCTGCTTCCATGCACAGACCTCAGGTTGTCACAGAGACCCGACGTGGGACCAGCTGATCCACCCACGTACAAACTATCCCCTGAAGAGGTTTCCCTCACAGGAATAAGGTCTGATCCTGACCTCGGTCAAGTCACTTAACCTCTGCTAATCCACCTGTGAAATGGAACTAACGAAATACAGGGGTATTGTCAGGCTTAATTATTTAATACTCTTTCAGGTACCTCGAGATCCTTGTGGGAGAGACAGTGTACAGCTGCACAGCATTATTATTTTATTAAATGAAGTACCTATCAGTATTTCACCCTCAGCAGAACGACTGCTGAGACTGAATTGCCTCTTCACATTAGTTGTACGCACTGATGAACAAAAATGCATTAAGAAGTGGTGCCGAGGGAAATGAACTTATGCTTCACCCAGCACTTCTGCAAAATAATGTCACTGAATCTTTGAAATGAAGCTTATTTGAGTTTCTGGGGAAGGGGCTGCTGTTAGCCACCAATTTGAGGGGACAGCCTGGATAGGAGAGGCTTGCCGTTTCCCATAAGAAAATGACAGATGAGTAGAGAAGAGTTTCTGGTAGTGCCTTGGCTGTGATCAGATTTTCCAGTCTGATAGTGGTGTAAATATACTCCTAGTCCATTAAAAGGAATGATACACACAGTCTAAAACTCAAACATCATTAATGTGCAGCATCTGAGAAAACAAAGACTTTTTGGACAATAAGTTACCCAAATTACAGCCACACATGCTGCAGGGGGAAGGACAGATGGTACAAGAACTGGAGATACAAGAAACAGATTTGTGACCACAAGAAAAAAAAGAATCAGGAGACATTTCTACCCAGCTAGAAATATCCAATATTTAGCAAAGCAAATCCTTCTTAGGGGGAACAGAAAAGAAAGACTGAGAGGTCAGAGAAAGCAGTTATCTTTATGATAGGAATTACGCATCTACGAAAGGAGGCCTTTCAGCTTTCCCAAAAGGGTAAGTAATCCTCAAGAATTCCACAGCAGGAAACATGGAAAGAAAATTCAGCGAGGTGCACAAGGACAACAGGCTGGTATGCTCCCTCCCCGAAACACAACCGTGAGACAGAGGCAAAACTGAGTGGGAGGATGAAGTCACCTGGCAAGTCTCCACTGGTGATGATACCTTTGGAATAAATGACACAGCATCCCGTTGTACTACACGGCTTATATAAGGCTTCAGGGAAATGTAAAAGCCCAGGTGGGGGAATATTAGTCCGTGTTTGTTTTAGACCACCAAATCACATCAGGGAGCAGGATGATTTAATCCTCGAACACTTGTTTAACGTGGAGAAATAAAAACTGCATTACACATGACTCCAGTTTGCTGGAAGCCCCCCAGTTTGTAATGAGATGTTTCTGAAAATTACAAGTCATTTTTAACACAGCACTTGCACATAAGAACCTTTACACAAGGAATCTCGATTTTGTACTTACTATGTTTCTGAAGGTTCAAAGTGAACTAGTGATGAAACTGCATATCCAAAAGGACTGGTTTTGACTCAAACTCATTCAGCATAGGTGCAGGCAGCTCCACAGCCAGTAATACTCAATGTTTTACTTCAAAAGACAAGGTTAAAGATGAGTGGGGAAAAAATAGCTAGTTGCAAAAGGTAGGAAGGAAAGTTTGAAGTTCTTTGTGAGGAGTTATTAGGAGTCCATAAAGCCAGTGCTTCTTCCTAAAAACAAGTCAAAACCATTTCTGCTGTTTCTGCAGCATTACTGACAATTTCACCATCTCCCTGTAGTAACCAGCCTATAATGTTCCTACAGTTTGTTCTTATGTATGTAAACTACACAAAGTACATTCCATTAGTAATTAACATTTCCAATTCTTTCTATTAGCAGCAAATATTTATCATTAAAAACCATTAAACAATGTTTGCTAGTGAGTAGATCCAGATAACTTGTAACTAAAACCACTAAAGATAGGTACCTGAAAAATATGTATTCTGCTAATGTTCTTAAAGATTGGAACACCAGACTGGGTCCAGAAGATCCCAAAGATAAGAATACACCAAAAGAAAAATAGAAGCGTATTATAGAGTAGCCAATGAAGCCATAGGATATTCAGAATAACATGGCCTGAGTGAAAACAAACAAGAGGCCAAATAAACCCGATGGAGGTTCAGCTAATAAAAAATTCAAGTTAGGATTTTAATCAACACCTGCCAATATGATTTGGCTGAAAACAATCACATATAAACACGCAAAGTTTTCCATATACATATAAATAAGTCCTTTGCGGAGGTGATGAGGCCCATAAAGCTACTTGCAGAGAAGTATGAATTGGGCAGCACTTGGTCCAGTGTAACATTTAGATTTCATAAAGCAGTAACTTTGTCAGTAGCTATCAGTATACTCTTTCTAATGCTATCAGTAGCACATGTTTCCCAACTAACTTGTAGCTAGCTCCAGTACAGAAAGCAAACAGAAGGGAGTTCTGAGCAGTTCTGTGCTTCTAGCACTGAAATTTTCAGATGTAAGATTATGATGTACAAGATAGAGCATCACTAAATGTGTGAGAAACCCCCAGAATTGACAGATAGTAAATAACAGTAAGTGCAGGGCTGTTGTACAAAATAATTTCCATCAGTTTCTAACCCGGACTCATTCAAACAGTGCATTTCAGTTACAAATACATAAAACTACAAATAAGGAACTACTATAGAATAGTGAAACAGGTGCTGCTGCAGCTCAAAAAGCTGATGTTAGAGAAGTTATCCATGAGCAAATTGTGCTGTTGTTGGGGTCGGGGGAAGGTGGGGGCAATTTTGCATCTGTAATATTACGGTGTGTCGTGTTAAAATACACAGACAAAAAGGAAATTAAGATCAGATTTTCAACTGGTGTCAGCATAACACTGCTTTACCAGCTAAAGACATAGCCTCCTAAAATCTGTAAAGGACTTTGAGCAACTTGGACAGACAATACCATACAAATGCAAAGTGAAGTATCCCTGCATTTTAGTGATGAATAACTGCCTTGTTCCTCTTAAGAACAAAGATAAACAGAGGGACATAAGTCAATACAAAGACAAGATAAAATACATGCAGATACAGTTATGTCCCATTAAAATATACTTAAATTATAATTTTCCTCCTGTCTCTTCAAATTTTCTTACCCCAAAATTCTGCAATACTGATGTTGATCTCACTTGCTGTGGTAGGGAAGTCTGCTGAAATCACACATAGACATATTTTTGCACGAGAAGGCAAAAATCAGTCATCAGTTATTTGCTTGGTTGTTCCTTTCAGCAAATCAAGAGTGCCACAAAGGCAAGAACATTTTCAAGCTTTATCAAGTATAATCTGACAACCCCCTCTGGTAAAACCACAAATATAAATAAGCATATTCTTCACACGCATCAGCCTGCTACTCATGACAACACAGGGGTGACCTACAGGCTAAAAGATCCTACATATCCTCTCCTTGAGCCATTTCAAAGTTTTCACTACCCCAGAAGTTGCACTTCCCTTCCCTTTTATCCTTATCCAACCTCCACTTCGAGGAAATGCTGTAGCATTGGGTATCCTGAAGGCTATCCTTAGCCCATGTACGTTTCCTGGTTTACCCAATCGTATGTGCCAATTGAAATTAAAAACCAAGTCTGTTATTAAAATATTCCCAAATGATGATATTCCCCCCTCAGCAATGCTTCTCCACGAGATGAAAGAATAAATTATCAATCATAAGTCACAGAAATTATACCTATAGTGTTCAAGGAAGCCAGGGACCAAGCTCAGGCATAAGCATCCCAGTTGTCCACTGCTCTGCTGCCGATTTAATCATGCCACCTCCACTCCTTCCAAGACAAGCCTGCAAAGAGGGGACCAGCCCCATAGCCAGAGGGGACCAAGTGGAGCTACTTCAGTGGTACAGGCAGGAAGGCAACGGCCAACCCAAATCCATGCAGGAAGCCAGCAGAAAGATCATCCACCCCACTCAGACACCTTGCACCCCCCTAAGAACAAGAACTAAAAGCTCAAATACTTTTTTTTTCATTAAGGTAAATAATACAAAGTACTAGGGAAGGGGGAAGGAAAGTCAGTGAAATCTGTCTGCTGCTACCAGCCCAGTCATACTATCCCCTTTTTGGATTGCCTGGATCACTGCCTATGAAAGCAGTCCCAAATCAGAGATTTCTTGACTTCAATATGAATTAGCAAATGATGCAGTTTAAGTGCGTATTGCTCCATTATTCCACAGTGCTCACAAAGTTTAAGCCATTCACTCAGAATAAAAAAAAGAGCAGAGACTGACTTCAGCAGCCAGTCAAGCACAACATGAACAAATACCAGCTAGTTACAGAGCAGAGGCCTCATGAGCAACTTCTCAGCTGAAAATTGTTCAGAAGCAATTTGGCAAACACTAAAAAGTTGCAAAGAGAAGCAAGGACCACATTACGAATGATTTAAAATTGGAAAACAACAAAGCTAAAATTTGCCATAAATTATTTGGTCAGCTCTAGCAATATATGAAGAGATTTATCCATTTTGATGTGTTTATTCTTCTATCATTTTAGAAAAGACACCTACATGTTGCTACAGGGTATTAGTAACAGCATTACTCCTGTCTTAATGCATGTTTTCCTGCAAAACTTTAATTATCTAATCTTAACAGCTGATGAATTATCTACCATTTCATACCCTCTGGTATTGAATCTGACAGGACAGGATCTATTACCCTACAAACTCCTGAACTCACATTTAAAAACTTTAAACATTGTCCTGAAGACAAGTTCTCTGCATTTATTGCTTAGAACTCCCTGGAAAACGGCGATGCGAAGTAACGTTCATTTCAGGACAGGAGTCACCAGGAAAAGACAGCATACATCCCAGAGCACACTAACCCATACACATTCCAGCAGCAGTAAAGCAGTCATTAGAAAAACCAGCTTTCTACATGAATGCAAGAGTTAAATTATTTTTTCCCCCTCTATGGCTACAGGGGCAACAGAATTATGTTCCCATTCAGCCAGTATTGAATTTGTGACCTAGGTAGGTCCAGGGCTGAAGCTGTACAAGCTGCTGTGAGAGTCTCTTCCAGCCAGTCCCGAACATGCATTACTTGAGAAACGCTCCTTCTGTGGAGCAGAGTTATCTGCAATATCTGAAGTGCCCAGGTACCATGATGAGCAAAGAGCTGGGGGGAAAGGGGTGCAATCTACGTGGCTGCCACTACGAAGGGGTTTTGAAGTGTATAGATAGCATATCTTTCCTTTTCCCAAAAGGCTGCAAGACACTCCACTGGTTGTGATAACACATTTTCACAGGCTACTTTAACCCCTTAAGGAGGTACTTAATGAAATAGAAGAATACAGCAACTGGACTTCTGCTGGGATTTCAGTCTACAGATGCTGATAGAAAGCTCGGTTTCTCATAGCCCCTTGACTTTGGCAGGATTTCTAAAAGCACCAAAAAAGAAAGAACAGCTCAAACCCAAATGCATCCCCAGATCCAGGCTTAGCTGTGTTTACTCTGGACATCTCTGTTATCAACTGTGAGTTACCACAGGAGCCAAGTATATTGCATTACCAGCCCCGCTTTACAGCGGTAAAGCTTAAGCACAGAGCAGTTAATGGATTTGCCCACAGTCCCACATGTGACCTGACCCACCCCCTAGCGAGTCCTGCAGCACTGACCTTGCATTCCCCTTCATTCCCTCATCACAGAGGCATTTCTGCACCATCTCCCACACCTTCTCTCATGCTTAGAACAGCTTTCCAAGCTCTAGTCAGCACACATCAGCCCCTCACCTCATTCAAACTGCTCCTGAGAAATCCCTTTGCCTACAAACATCAAAGAGCAAGCCCTGCGCTGAGCTTGTCGTTCACACGGCATGAGAATCTGGCCTCCTGTGTTGGTATATACAGAGGACCCAATAAAATCTAGGTGCATCTAAACTCAGAAACCATGAATCCACAAGCTACAATATTGTGCTCCTCCCTTTTCTGATGTCTGCTATATCCTCATTTATCACATCTGTCATTTAGACCAGTAAGAGATTGATGAAAGGGACCCCAGCCTCTGGCTGTTTCCTAGGACATACATAGAGCAAACATGGGGATTATACAGTAAAACAGAGAGTCCCCAAGTCTCCTGCTGTAAGAGCACAGTTACAGTTTCAGACAGCCTGACTAAAACGTTGTGAATGCATGAAAGCAAATGGAAACATTCTGTTTTGAAAATGTGATGTCTGGGCACTTTCCCGTGGTTGAACTTATTTTTCTAAGGAGTGTTTGTCTCAAGAGAAGCTAAGCCTGCTGAACCTTTTCCAAGACTAAAGAAAGCATATCAGTCCAGACGCCAGTTGTCCCAGTGAACATTTTTCCTCCGTCTGTCCCCAGGCTGTCTGACCTCTCCCCTCGACCAGTGGAGCCATCCTGGGCTGAGTCTGTTCCAGCACCCTGGTCTGTAGAGGTCAGAGGTACCACACGATCAAAGCTGCTATCACAAACACCTCCATGGGATTACAGCATACCAGGAAACCTGGGCAAGCTTCCTGGTACTTTCAGAGTTGCTACATATGCAAGGAAAAGTCTTCCTCTTTCATTGCCCTTGGAATATGCCACTTAGCACAGCAATCCTTCACTCCCAGCTCCCAGGGATGACCTCAGCACTGCTGTTTGCCTTGTACAAAGATCAGTGAATCCAAGAACACAGGTTAATCCCAGGTGTAATTCACTGAACTAACTAATAGCTTGGGGGATTTGTTCGTTTATTGAGGGGAGGAGGGGAGAGAAAGGAAGTGGCATCTCACCATTTGCAAATGTGACCTTGAGTCCTACCAAACCCAGCGATATCCACCTTCTATTCAGCTCAGCCAGATGAGCTTCTCATACCAAGCACCTAGGTCCATCCACTGTCATCACTTAAGCAAATGTTCTCAACTAGCACAGCTCACCTAGCCTGCTATAGGTCTGGGAGCAACCACACTAGCAGGTTACTCGTCTGAGCGGTCACCTACAGGCCAGAGGCAATTCTGAGCAGAGCTGGGAATTAGAGGCTGACCTCCTGGGACCAGACCTTCTTTAATCACAAGGTACCTCTTCCTTGCCCCAGGGAAATCAGGGCAGGCCACCAGGGCTCCTGCCATGGAGGAGCTGCATTCAGCTCACCAGCAGAGCCGATGGTATCTGTACTGCTCCTGGTGTGACTCCAGTGCAAAGGTCATCAGTTGCAGACACACAAATCACCTAATTTGCATCTCTCTAAAGTGTAGCTGTAAAAATACTTTAGGGAATTATCACAGGGTGAAAGGAATAATTTTGGCAGAGCTGATGAAAAATACCATCTCTTTATCTACAGGCACCTTCACTGCCAGGCCACCTCAGCCCAGCCCTGACCCGCAGGGCTAAATTTCTCATGGGAGATGAGAGCACAAGTTCAGTGTCTGCAGCTTGAAGCTCTGCAGAGTGCCACAGCTCACAACAGTGAGTTTGTTTTGCCACATGGTGCCACAACCATGGTTTCTGCAGAAAGCAGCCACTAGGCACTCATTGACTTAACTCATTTTCCAATAGCCACTACTAAACTGCATTGGATTGACATGTGCAAAAGGATCTGAAGCGTAATGCCATCCCGTGAGATATCCCAGCTTCATTACCATTGGAGTTTGGAGAGATTTGCCTCCAGAAGGACACACTAATGTCACACATGCTCCAGCATTTTGGATCTCACCTGAGCACCATTTGCAATGCTGTATTTGCTGCATTCCCATGTCTCTTCAGCCAGCATCTCCACCTCTCTCCACTTTCAGAGGTGGATTTAATTAACTATAGCAATTAATCAGGCATCTCAACTCCACCCAACATCAAATGTCACTTCACAGCACCTGCTTCACTCTAAAATTATCTCCATAATAGTAATTATTCCAGGACCTCACAGGACTTCTGGCAAACATGCCCCCAAGTAGACCATCCCCTGGGAAATGCCAAATCATCACGTCCACAGAATAAGCCTCTCCCACTGCAGCTCAGGAAAGGCATGCTGCTCTCCAGGTGTATCAACCAACACTGGCAGACTGCAGAAATCCATAGTTATTTGGAAACAACTGCACTACAAGTGAGTGTCAGGTATCTCTTTGGCAGCTTCTCCTTGGATCTTGGTATGCAGGACAGTATCATCCAAAGAGGACAGCCAGGTATAATAAAGCTCCATAAGGATGACATATAGAGGGTCTTTCAGAATCTGGAGGCACAGTCCACAGCAAGTTAAACTGAAGAATTATTCTTACCAGCAAATTGGCAACAACACACTAAATCTTTCACTGCAGTTCAGTCAACACGGACACTTTGCTTGCTGAAAACATGGAGAAGTGACTGATATGCAGGTTTACCATAGCAGAGTCTTGGTTCCCCAGAACCAGGAGTGCAGCATGCACCCTTCCCAAATTCTTGTTTGCTATGATTATATGCAAAAGGATTAGTCTGAAAAGTCTTGAAGTGCACAGAAAGGTTACGAACAGTCGGTAAGGGAGCAGAGATTAGATCCCATGGGCTGTTAGGCATCAGCAGAGTGCATTTGCCCAAGGCTATTCTATGTAGGAAAGGCTGTGCTGTTCATGACATTTTACTAGTTGGGCAGGAACACGACAGAATATCTGACAGGAATATGACAGCAGGGTCTTTATATGGCTCAGCAATCTTCACATGGATCAATGAAGCAGCACTGGTCCAACTCAGACTGAAAGAAGTGCCAAGAAATAAATAATTACAAGGGTGAGGCTTTTTTTTCTCCCCCTTTTTCTTTTTAAGAGTCTTTGAATCAACAAACAGTACATACTCTACCTATTTTCAAACTCCACCATAGCCCTTGAGGCTGATATTGCAGACAGGTTAAATAGCATACCTAGAGTTTCACCTGCACCTATCCAGTAGGAAGGATAAGCACAACCTGATCCCTCTTGAACCCATAGACAAACAGCTCACAAATTCTTGGAAACATACAAGCTACTGGGTGAAGGATAGGGGCAGAGATGACCCAGGTGGCAGCCCTGTAGATAACATAGTAGACTTGCTAGTCAACCACAAGCAGTTTTCTTCAGCATAAACAGCAGAGTGCTGACATACGTGGACTGTAGCTCCTCTCTGAGCTTTCTGCAGCAAAAGGGACTGCACAGGCAAAACATTCATAATTCTATGGGTGACTGTAGGCACCAGTGGGGTTTCCAAATTCAGTTTCCAAAGAGAATTGTACTTGCTCGGCTGAGGCCAAAGCTCAAGAAATACATTTGTACTACATATTTGGTAAATACCAGGAAAAAGTGCTTTTCTTGGTCAACATTAACCAAGTGCTTTGTCATTGGTATTTCCTCCTGCACTGTTAAACTTCAAACCTGAAACCATAAGGCATAGCTTGCATGGCCTGATCAAGAGACAGAACCCCTTAACCAACATGCAAGTCTTGAAGATAAAACAACACAGAGATCCAGGAGGTTCTGCCTCTCTCAGATGTTTCTTTGCTTAAAGGCAGTAGGACCCAAAGATGCCAAACAGAGCACAGCTCATGAGTCTTTGCTGTGGTTGTATGTTGCACAAAACACACAAGAGCATTCATCCCACCCAGTTTCCTTGGGAACAACTGTAGCTGTGCCGGTGGCACCACCACCACAAGAGCCCCTGGTCAGGATATCCACCCACCATTGGCTCCAAACACAATATGAGGTCCAACCAGTAAAGTGACCTGCAGTAACTTAAAAACAAAACGCTGCCAATTAAATTAAATTCTGTGGGCTCACTTAACTTCTCATTTGGGAAAGAAAAGTAGAGTATCCATGAAAATGTGGCTTGCTTAAGTTTAATTAAAGTAATTGCAGCATTTTTATTATTCAAACACAAGAAAATGTATTGTTACACAAGTCAGGCATCTTGCAACTCTTGTCTTTTGGCCTAGGCTTCCAGAGACAATGATGTTGATCTTCAAGATGTCAGCCCTCATTTTTAAGGCTTAAACCTGTCACAATATGGAAAAGTCCTAAAAATAGGAACTAAATGCAGTTGGCATTCAGAAATCTACGTGGGGAAGGCTTGGCAACATTCTTGACAACTATTTTATTTATCAGTTTATTTCAGATCAACAGCGTTTGATATTACACTTCAAACTTGTATCTGTATATTCAAATAATTGAGAACAACTTCTACAAGTCAAACTGCTTCCCTCAGGCTTTCAACAAAGTTTTGAATTTGGGGGAAGAGTTAAACAGCAAAATGGGCTAAATGATTTGAAGTGTGCTTTTCTGTTTGTTTGGTTTTTAACTAAAAATGATAGAAGGCTCAGATAACAAGAAATGAAACCTTAGTTTGGCCAGAAGTAAATTTTTACAGTGACAATTTTCTACTCAGAAGAAGAAGAGTTAAGTCTGTTTCAGCTGGCCCGAAGTACTCTTTTACAGGGAGACACTGAATGGAGAAGTCAGAGGATCTACTGTTGCATTTAAGTTGTCAGCATTGCTACCTACATCATGCCCTACTTGAAAAAAAGACAAAAAGTAATTACAACAATTAAGTGACTGAGCAAAGTCAGACAGTCACAGGGGACACCAAAAGAAACTGTCTGGACACAGCCCAAGGCCAAGCACTGCTGCAGTGAACGGAGAGCTCTGGACCCCACCAGCAACCATAGCCTGTCCTAGCTCTCCACTCCTTTATCACCTGTCACATCTGACACCCATAGCCTTACTTCTGCAAGCCACTGCTACAGGCAGAGTTTAGACACCACCAGTCTCTCCTTTTCTTCTACAGAGGCCACCAGCCACACCAGTATCATGAAACCAGCCATCTCAGAAAGCCCGCAGAGCAAGCACAGCTACGTCTTGCAACCTCTCCTCAGGAAGGTGTGAGATTAAATAAGTATAGGGCTCTGCTACCCAAAGACCATACACTTTGCGCAACAGAAACCATCTTACTCCATCGCTGCTCTCCAGCACGGAGGCTGACTTTTGGCATTTACAGTTACACCCCTCATCTTGCCCAAGAGCAGCTGCTCCATTTCTCCGCTACAGAGAGTGGTGGTTTACTTTGGCATGTTATTCTTCTTTTGTAAGAAGTATTTTGTATTTGTATAACCATATAATTTTGTAGCTGGAACTTTCCCTTCCTTACTTAGCAGGTGATGCTGTATGAGGGCAAAATGGTAGTCATCGGTTTGACATGTTGAGTCTCATCAGCTCTTTGCTGGCGAGCAGTTTTTGTTTCTATGGTCTAGACCAGAGAAAGACCCTTGCGGCAATGTTAACTTAAGCCTCACTAAACAACAAGGCAGAAAAAAACCCCAGTCTTCTGTGGGTTACAACTATCTCGGGTACCTGCTTAGCCTCTGGGCTCTTTCACGGTCAGAGGCATGGAGATAACTCTTTACGATTCCCTCTGCTTCAAGTCAAAAAGCCATATTCACAGACAGCCTGCTGCTCACACTAACATCAACTCTGCTTCAGCTGATGAAAAAAAAAAAAAAAAAAATCTTTTAAGTGTGTGCACATAGGGGTGGAACAAGAAGGTGGCAGTTATCTGTGGAGAAGGCATGAAAGTGAGAAACAAATCATGCTTGGTTATGAGAGCTAAAGCTGCATCAAAACTCAGTGCATGAACAAACTAAAAGTGTTCTGCAGTCCCAGTGGGGACAACCTCCGGGCAAGATGTTCAGATGAATCAGGGGAAAACATTCTGTTCTTCAGATGTTTCTGCTCTGTTCATCCAGGACACGGTTCAGTCTTGTCTTAAGACATTGTCACAGATTTCAGATTTTGCAAGCAACAGAAAGGCACATGAACTTGGCCATGACTCAGCCCATGCCAGCAAGAGCCCTGAGTCATGCTGCTCTCACCCACATCTGACCTTCCCCAGGAGTCGGCAGCACCAGAGACAGTCATGGCACCACAGACACACTTCACTTACAGTTTCTTCAAGTAAGAGGACAGTTTCGATAAAATCAAATAAACCTGTGCCTGATGCTAGTTTCCTCCATCATAGCTTTCAAACAATGCTCAGTTCAAATCAGCCTTATTTGTACTTGTTGCATAAAGCCACATGTTTTACCTACAGGTCACTGTGCGACGGTGAAGATACAGTGCACCCAAGACACGTCTAGGAATCTCACTTTCTGTCCAGCGCACAGATGTTGGAGAATAAGCAGACATTATCACTGCAAAAACACATTAAATTGGTTGACAAAGGGATGACTTAAATCACTCAAAGACCAAGGGGGAGAGTGACAGTCGTTTCTAAATTTACATATTTTACTCTTTAGCAAGAAACGAAACAAAATCTACATTAAGGACGCGATTGAGATTTACAAAGTGTAAGCACTTGGAGTTACAAACTGCCAGAATTTCAGATGTCAGTGTAATCTCAGTTCAACACTCTTGTGAATGCGCACTAAGAGACAGGTTTTACTTATTCGTATCACCCACCAATGAATGCAGGCACCTCATGAGTGGAAAGCAGAGCTGCATTACCATAACACATTGACAGAAGTTTAGGAGGGGGGACAGGGGGAAGCAAACCCACAAAAAAAAGAAAGCAAACCTCTGAAAATAAACTGGGTAACATAATACTGGATAGAAATAAACTAGCACAATAGCCCACACCAGACACATACAGTTAAAAGCTACACCTCTGTGTCCTACAAAGAGTAATTTTTCCAGTCAAAAGTAGAGTGGCCCTTATACACTTTTGATGGCCTTTTTTTAAAAAAAAAAACAAACCAAACAAACAAAACAAAAAACACAAGAAACCAACAACAAACACCATACAACAAACAAACAAAAACACCCCAAGATTTTCAGTATCATTTCCCCCTCAATCTCAAGGAGCACTTATTTCTGAGCATGTACTTCAAAGTAAATTACTATACAGATAAAGAAGAGTATTCAAAACTGAGCAAAAATGTAAGTAGCCCACAAGTATCTCCTATATAACCACTTATCTTCATTTCTATCTTCAACATAGATGCAGATTTGTTGGAAAGTAGAAAAAGGTCATGCTATGTATTTCTGAAGCACCAGACAAGACAAAACCACATTCAATTATTTAAAATATCATCCAGCTAATGTGGTGTTGCTTCTTACCTCTAGGATTGAGAAACAGAAGTTTTCCCTAATTAAAACTACAGCTAGGTGTAAATTTTAAAGCCATTCCCAGTCATCCTTCTAAAACATAGGCAAAATAAGAGTTGGTCTCAGACCTGATCAGCTGTAGCTATGGCTGAAGGAAAAACTCTGAACTGCACGAAAAAAACCAAAGTACAGCTCTAGGGAATAAACGTGTATTCTTGGAACAGAAAAATTAAACACAAATGCAAAAACACCATTTCATTCTTTTTCTATTGCATTATTTTCTGTGTAACTCAAAAGAAAAGCCCTACAAGATGCAGAAGTTAAATAGATTCTGTGAAGTTGCCCAGAAATGCACTCTCATTAAATGTCATTTTAAGTAGTGCTAGCATTGCCAGCTCAAAGTGTTTAAGCACCATCATGACTTTTCAAGCCCCAAGAATCTTGTTATTTGCCTTATGGCTTTTTCACACATGAAATGCACTCAGATCACAATTCAAGCTTGACTCCATAACCATCTCAGTAATATTGAGACTCCGTATCATTTCAGTAGAAACTCAAGAGTCAAAATATAGAAAAGCAAAGGATTTTAACGTAACTATGATTTGATGGACTAGAGGGTGAGAGCACAAAATATTGCAAGAATAATAATTAAAATCACAAGAGTTGGAAGCGCTTAGGCAACCTCAAGAAATTTATTACATTTTCTAGCACGTATTCAATCCAGCTCACATGCCTCCGAGGGCAGGGGTATCACAACTTTCATCAAGGGGTGTTGTTGCTGTCACCTTAACTTTATCATCAAGATTTTATTTTACGTCTGTTTCTTTCCCACAATTCTAGCTCACACATGTCTTTGTTTACTTCCCTCCTCCTGCACTGCAGCCATTCAAATATTCAAAGAGGGGCTTCCTAACTCGCACTCCCTCTGCTGACTCTCCAGTGGTGCAGAGGATTTTTTTTATTATTATTATTTTTTTTATTATTTTTAATGGGCTATGCACCACACTCTTCATTCTAAAAGCATCCTGGCACTCACACATATTTTCTTTTTCAAGCAAAATATGGGAATCCAACCTACTGATCTTTGGAAGGTTCGAATCAGGTGGGTTTATGGATATTTTTTTTTGGTGGCTTGATGTAACTGGACAGTGTCACTGATTTGTCTGTGTTTAATCATGTGTTCTGAGGAAACCAGAGACCATTAACAGTTCCTGTAGTATCAGCATAATGTATAAAAGCAGACAGCTGCTTGTTCTTCCCAGAGACCTTGATATCATCAGTAGCCCTGGACTGCACACACCGCAGCCTTCTTGTATACATACATATATATATATGGTGTTGCATAGTGCCATAGCGCTTGACCTAATATTATACTGATGAGTTCACTCTATACCTAAGAGATGTTGCAGAGAAGGAGAGGATGAGAGAACAGTTTAGGTGGTGTGCCCAAAACACTTGCAGAGTCATGGGGTCTGGGGACCTTAAATTCAGGTATGGAAGAGGACCATGAGATCATTTGCTCCATCTTCCTTTGCTTAGTACGTGCATGTATATACATATAAAATAAATGCACGCATATATATATATACATATATTTAATCTTCAGCAAGATTCTTTGTTTTCCCCAGTTTACTGTCACATATCCCACTTTAAGGTGGCTATAGCATGGTCTTAAATGGATTGCAGCATCTGGAGCTTTTTTCTTTTTTTGATATTCACACCAAACCTCCAACACTTTACGATATGATACCCCTCCTGGCTACCCCTCTCGTATAGCACACTGATCACAGCCTTGCACCTCGCTTATCAGCCTCGTGCCCCCCTTGTCTACTTGTGGCCACAGTTTAACCTCTCCCGATAACTTCCATCCATTCTCAATTTAACCTTTCCTTTTAATTTCACATCCTTCCATTTCTGACCTGCCCCCCACCCCCCAGCCCCTTAATCCATTTACAATGAAAGTCATAATTCGACATTGCACCACAAATTCTGCAATGTGGTGAACAAAGGAATCACCCAGTGCTTTAAAAAACGTGCACAGGCCCATTTCTTAGTACAACACTATTCTGATTCAGTAAGTGCTGTCAGGAGGATTTTACAAGAAGCTGAGCCAATATCAGGGAAAGAAAAGAGATTTTTTATTTTTTTTTCTTAGTAACATACCATGAACATTTGTTAGAAATGAAAGGCAAATTTCTGATTAACCAGATTTATGACCTCTTTAACGTTCAAGCATTTGCAAAAAGTGAGTGCAAAGTTCTGCGCTCATGAATATTCTCCTACCTCACATGAGCAAACTGTCGCCCAAGGTAAATTCCAAATTGTTTGTGTTTGTAAAATCGGGAATGCTAATTAGTTATATAAGTCACAATGTATTGTTTCTGTTCCTTAACTTGATGACAAAACTACTTAACACATCTTAAATTGCTAAGTGTGAAAATTACCGATATACAATTTATCACTCATTTTGGATTGGTTAATTACACAAGTTCCCACACAGATTGCCTATGGCATATTTGTCTAATGATCTAATTATTCCCTGAAGAAATTAGTGAATAACTTTACATGACAAACCTGACAATTTCACAATCTGCTCCTGGACAATTTGTAAATAGATAAGTTTGATGATATTTTGATTTTTATCTATTGGTGAACTAGTCAATCAGAATTACGGGTCTTCATCACCTCCAGAAAAATCTGACTGCTTTTATTTAAAATAACTATTTCTCCCACAGGCGAACTGGGTCTGCCCCAAGCATTACACATTTGTCTGTTTGTTAAATGGGTTGAGAATATGATTAAAGTAAATGGAAAAATAACCTAAATCAAGTGTGCTTTAGACAGCTGGTGCCTACGGTTTCTCTTTGGAGAAAGCTGAGCAGCGCATGCAAAAATATTATATCTAGAGGTTCACGAGGACTGGACAGAGATCACCTGGAGTTTCTCTGCCTGGAAACTCAATCCACTACTACCCAATTTTTAAATCCTAGACCAGCAAAGAACTGAGCATCACTGATCTGCAAACTGCTTGGTATCGGAGGCTGTATTCAGCACCTGCACACACAAAACAATGCAGGTGGAGCACTATGATGCTCACTGTGGCTCTGTAATGCAAGACTCTGAACAAAGGGATCCCATAAAACCTTCTGAGAACTCATCCCTTCACACTTAGATAGGTTGGGCTGTGACAGCCAGTTTTACTGCCATCGGACCTACTTAGAGGTACCAACACAAGACAGACTTGCTGCTACATTCATCTTACCAAGAGCTTCTTGGTACTAGATAGGCTTTTCAAAACACTGAGATTGGAGACTGCATTTTTTACAGTGATACTAATAAATATCTTAAGAGGTATTTATGAAAGTCAGGTCTCCAGGGAAGGGCAAGAGCTACTTTATACTGTCCACATACACAAAACACCAAAAAACACCAAAACAAAAAAGTACCAAAACAAACCAGTAACAAGAGAACAGCTGAAGCTTCTTTGTAGATAAAAACTGTAGACCATGTCAACTGCAAAACAACATGAAAAACTGTCCTTTTGGAGCGAAGTGAGCCTGTCTTGGTTGCCACAGCTAGAAAGAAATTTCATTTCCCCTGAGTTAGGCTCATTTAAAGATACTGAGGCGTTGACTTTGCCTATAAAACCTATTTTTACCCAATATTGTACACTTCACATAATAAAGTCTGACAACAGGCCATTTCAGTGGCTAGGGGCATAAACAGCTTGCAATAGACCACACATATAGATGTGTAATCGCTAATCTACATTATCTTCACTCTGCCAGATATGTGAAAAATGGTGTTGAAATACTAAAGGTCACCCTGAAATGAAAAAGGGAAGGCATATTCTGATCTATACGTAGCTCTGCTCAGTCACAGAACAGGTCCCAGAGACTACCACCACTGCATGGAAGTTATGCATCTTGAGAATGGAAAGCAAGGACCACATTTGTGTCCCAAGAGGCCATGATCCCTTACTCATTGATTCCTGGGACCTCATGAGAAGGTGGTCTATAAACCACAAGGAAAAAGAAATAGCTGACAATCTTACTGGAGAAACATCTCAGAAAAGCCCTGGTGACAACGGGGTGACCTCATGAAGCCCTTGGACACAAGGAGAGTAGGAGCAAAAGTAGCTATGCAGCTTTCAGATTGCTGTAGTGCTTCTAAATATGAAATAGCAAAAAGCAACTCAAAGGCTAATTCCAGCCTGGCAGTAAGGTTAAATATTTTGCTGGGTGTAAGCGCTTGTCAATTTTTTAACTAAATTTTGGCTTGGAAAGAAAAAACATGCTATCAGAACCTGCATCTTTAAGGACTGAAACCCCGGGGGAGGAGAAGGCTGGAAAGCCTTGTTGTTATGCACTGCCAGTTGGAACCAGACCCAGATTAAAGCAGATTTCTCACAAGAATGTGAAGCATTGAGTGATGGCTGAATACCACATGTATCGCACCTTCACCACCAGATCCCTGCTTCTGTCAGTACCTCCACGGGCTACCACGCTGCAGTCCCCACTGTAACCAGCACCATTAGAAAAGGAAAAATCACTCGAACGCACCAGACAAGCCACTCAGCTGCGCTTGACGCTTGCTTATGCAAAGTCCCTGTTTTCCCTTCAAATTTCAACCACACTTCATATTTCAGACTGAAAACAGAGTCCAAGCCCGAACGTTTCTATACGTACAACACCTACTACTTTTTCCGCGCTATCAAACCCGCCTGACAGATCAATCACAAAAGACATATTCTATTCTTCAGCTCAGCACTCCCCTCCGATCACACGAACAGGTAGCACTCAGGCAGCAGCAGATTTCTCAAAGTGCATCCAGCTGTGCATCACGTAGCTCTGCTTTTATAAAGAGGATCAGATAAAACAGGAGAAGAAAAAGTTACATTATAATGCACAAGCAAGCTAACAAAGCGATGTGCTCACTTATGTCAACAAAAGCTGAGGAAAGGTGCTAACAGAGCCTGACAAGGAACAATTTGAGTGACACAAAGTCCATTTCCGATGCACCAGAGGACAACACAACCTCTGCTACTCATCCTTCATCTGACACAGCCATCAACAGGGGTCTACCAGGAGGTTGAGAGAGAAGCAACAATTCTTTTGAAGTCCAGATTTTTAATATTTGCATCTGTAACCTTGCTGTAATGAAAACCTTCGTAGCTACAGCAGACAGTATACTGCTTGCACAGACCACAGGTGTGCTGTGAAAGATGGAGTCACCTTCACCTGAGAAGGATTGTACCCCAGGTACAATCAGGCAGGCGGCTGCCTTCAATATTTATAGGTCTGGGATAAAATAGAAAAATATGAGACTAGGACACACACCCATCCTAAGGGAATTTGTTGACTTTGCTTGACTGAAGTGAGATGAATAGGAGAGTATTTGGGAATAAAGAGATTAATTACCTGGATTAGGAATCGTAGATAATAGCAATAATAGCCATAATATTCCCGGACTGAAAAAAAAAAACCTAAAATACACTTTATCACATACATGCACAGGAAGCACATCTGTAGGCCAGGAAAAGATGAAAATAGTTAAAAGAAAGCATTAACATAGCACACAGTTAAACAGTGGAACTCTCTGCCACAAGGCATTATCTTCCAATTGTTTGGCTATGACTGAATGAAAGGTTTTAAAATGGAAACTAATTGCTGGGGCTACAGGGACCTAACTGGCTTGTGTCTGTTATCAGTTTTCTTGCACTTTCCTCCCAGGCATTTTTTAACTGGGCATTGCTGCAAAGGGGATGTTGCAACAAGTGGACTTCTAGTTTCAGCCATCACAGCAGTTACATTTATGAGTTTGTTCTTACTTTATATTGAAATAGTATCTTCAGAAAAAACAAAGTACATTTAAAAAAATAAAGAGAAATCTCAGAATAAGATCTTGAGGCAAATGTCTTAGTCTCTTTCGAGTTAATTCAAGAGTTACCTATAGCATATACAAGCAGTTCTAACCACATGGTTATTTTCATAATTGCAAAGGTTGGAAGTTTAATTAGACAATCAGAAGGAAGCCCTCAAGCCAGCCCATTTTCTTAAACAGCTTTACCTAGGCAATGGGAGCAGCATTGTGTAATGCGGCGATTTACGCTGAATAGCATAATGTTCCCTTATCTTTTTTCCCTGATTAATTTCCTGACTGAAGTAGCACATAAAACCAAGCTGGTTAGACAACATGTGTCAGGAGCCACGTGTCCTATTCCAATTTGAAACAGAGAGAGGCAGAATCAAGAGAGATTGGGTCTCTTCCCTTTCCTTGCATGTCCATTCCAGGTGCACCATGCTTCCACCATGACACTACCAAGATCATCTTCAGACCACAGCTCCTGCAACTGCTAGGTGGAATGGACTTTTTTTTAAAGGTTTATGGTCCTCAGAAATACTGAAGAAGGCTTTAAAACAGGAACTCAGCAGAATTGAGGTTTGTGATTCATTTCCACAAAGGCCTGATGGCCTCACAAGCAGCACTGGTACAAGTAGGAGATCATTATAGCAGGCTCTGGGCTGCCTCTCTTCACCACCGCTTCTCAGTTTCATTTGCCTCCCTCCCCAAACACACCTGCATGCATGTACATGCTCACCCCCTTTTCAAGAATTTTACTATTGTTTTCAAAATGGAAAAGAGGAAAAGAGGGGGGCGGGGGAAAAAAATTAATCTGAACTCTACCAGGGCCTCCAAAGCACAGCAAGGAGGGATGAAGGTTGAACTGCTGGGGATGAAGATGAGCAGTGAGTTGCAAGTGAGATGAAGCCCATGGGCAAGCACCAGGGTCTGGCCATGGCGAAGGGGAGAAGCAGCAGGCTCAGCAGGAAGGCTCTGGTCCTCACCAAGCCTCCCTGTGGACACCAGCCCCCAGCTGACTTTCGGCAAGCCACAGTCGCTCTGTACGTCTGCTTCCCTCCCGCGGAGCATAAACAGAAGCAGCTGGGCCCAGCTCTGCTCCGTCCCACATCTCGCCTTGCCATTTGCACCCACGCACAGCGAGCGGTACCCAGCTACAACAGCGGCAATGTTTTCCACACACGTGACCGAGGTGCAAACGACAACCCGAGGCGCTGGCACATCCACCGCCTGCCAGGCTGGGCCCCGCTCACCCCACCTCCCCCTCCTCCTCCAGCCCCTCTCCTCCGCAGGCTTCTGCTCCTCTCCCCGCCTGGTCCCCATGGAGGAAAACAACCTCTGTGTCTGGGGGTGGGACTTGTTTTCTCCTAAGCAGTGAGCAATCAATTCCCCCCTTGCCCCTCACACCGGCTCAGGAGCAGAGCTTGCTTTCCACCCTCATGACCTGTTTGGCTATCTGGAGTCCCCTGTTTCCCAGAGTTTCCAATGACCATGTTTAACCTCAATGTTTAAAATCCCTGGAGGCAAAGCACAGCATCCAACACGCAGCCAGAAGTTTCTTGACCTCAGCCCCCTTGCATCATGCTCCCCACCTGTACGACATCCCTAATTAATCATACCCATTAGGGTGCCTGCCCTGGACAGTCCCCACAGGAATAGCTTCAGGACTGAATTCAGTGGGGTTTCACATCTTTTTCTTTTGCGGAGGTGATACTACGTTGCCAGCTACACTTTTTTACCATATGCAACACCAACACACTGGCAGTTAACGAGCTACAACACAGAACCACTTGGCAACACAGAAAAAAATGGGCAGAAAATCCCCAAGCATGGGAGCCAGGGGGAGAAACGCAATTAATTGACAGTATTAAAACATGCAAGAGAAATAAATGTAAAGAAAAGGCTACCAGAGGGCAAAGGCGTTCTCCCAGACCTGAGGATGGCACCAGGGAGGGGGACCTCACCAAGGAAAACAGCTTAACTGTCACACAGATGAGGCACCTGAATAGTTTCTGAAGAGCAACAGAGATGAGAAACCAGGCCAATTTTAATGTCAATTATTCCCCTCTTGAAGTCAACTGATGTAGGCACCTGCCCTATCTAGGGATTCAGGAGCCCACAAGGTGCCACCCAGCCCTATGGGACCTCTAAATTTCACTGTCCCGGGTGTTAAATACAGCATGGAAAATACTCATTCATAAAAATCATGGTGTAAATGTACCAAAAATGGCTGCTGCAGGCAATAGTGCCCTGGAGGGCAGGCATTCAGGTTGCCCAGCTCTACCTGGGGAGTTGGTAGGAGTGACTGATGGAGATGAGCTCAGGCAGCAGTGGATTCAAGGCGGGGGAATTGGGTTTTGCTCCTGCTGCAAGAATGAAGTTTGGAGCTGTCTTCACTTGTAACACCACATAATTCTAGATGGCTTCAGATTTATGACTGTATTTTCCCAATTTTGGAAGACTTCCACCTTTGACCACATAAAAGATACATTTTCCTTTTCTCATTATGACCTCCATTTTCTATTCAGAGACAAAAATCCATTATAGAAATGCCTGGAAAAACAAAACATCTAATAATTTTCCCTGAGAATTCCTTTGAATTCTGCAATGGATTTAGCCTGTCCAGAGACTTCTTCCCCCACCACCGTCACTAGCAAGAGAAACTGCTTGCAAGGTTCTTGATTTTTGAAAAATAATGATGGCTCAGTGTTCACTGTAGTGATTTCTCATGTTATCAGTTTGATTTGCAATCACAGCTGAAGGCCTATACCCTGAATTACTCACCAATTAAGCAGTGCTTGCGTGGAGGCTCTGTATTTTACACCTTGACAGCTATTACCGTCAGAAGCTAACTGGAGCTTTGACTTAAATGGAAATTATCAAACACTGAACAGTCTGAAGCAGAGACGCAAGCTGACTTGGACAGAAGACATAACAGAGATAAATTTGCTGCTAACATTGTATCTCGGGTAGGAGTAACAGCGGGAAAGACAAAATCAAAATACCCGTATCTTCCTTGCTCTTTAATAGTAGACTTTTTAATCCTCCCTAAAGACACCCAGAAAAATTATTTATGTCATGGAAAAAGTATTGGGGAAGATAGCCGCCCTCTGCTACAACTAATATGATTAATATCCTTGCATCATCTATCTTTATTTTTTTTTTCCTTTGGGATAGGAGGGAGTGATCTCATTACTTCAACCACGTTGCACTACTAGGTACCTTTGAAACAGAAAAATAGATATGAAAAAAATGTGAAAGTGAGATTTCATTTTTTATTCCAGACTCTAAGTTCAGGATCCTTGGAAAATCCCATAGGTACTGTCCACAGCCACATTTAGGACCCAAAGAATTCTTCTCCATCCCAGCAGAGACAGAGCAGTTGGACTATTTATTTTGCTGCAGTTAAACCCTTTAACAAGCATGATGTCATTGCACTCAGCCAAGCACTGGGAAATGTTTCATTTTTCACTTGTTTCCAAAGTATAGTAGAAAAGGTCTTTAAAACATTTACTAGAGATTCCATTGCTCATTCCATTTATTTCAGACATAGTGTATGCAAATTTAGTTACTTTATCAGTGACATAAAGCCTATTATCTATTGAATTTCAAGTCTGAGGTAACTCCCAGCAACCAAATACCTGATTTAATAATAATTCTGTCATCAAGTGAAATCTCTCTGAGATAGATACTGAAAGCAGCCTGCCTACATAGCAAGATACTTAATTCTTTCTCAGAGGCTTTTCAACAAGGTCAGACCTGTGAAGGTGGTTACCACGGTCCTTTTATTTCACCTAAAGTTTTGAGCAAGATTGATTACAGTAGAGGACTACATCCAGCTTCCCCTTTTTGTTCATGTTCTTGCTCTACACTATGCCACAACCCTGCAGTCTCTCTTTAATCCTCATCTACAGAAAAATATGAAAATATCAGCTTTTTCTGAAATGAATACCAGGAGTTGTTGACCAGATGATAAAGATTTTAATATTCATAAAACCAGAATGTCAATGAGGAACATCTTGTATGAGAATTAATGCTTCCAAGTCATAGCCGTCATTCCCTAAATATATGCAATACTACTAGGAAAAGTCTTACTCTTGCCTCCCTCCAACATGTGGAAGTTTAATTAAACATGCACCAAAGACTGAGAATTACCTGCTGGAATTGTTCAGGCATTCTTTTTTTATTCTTGTCTGTGCTGGCCAGCAAGCCAAACCAGTTTTGATTTCCATATCTTTTATTTGTACATTGTTCAATCAGGCATGGGCCAATTTCACATTAAAAATAAATATACTATGTCACCAGCATAAACTGCATTGGCCAAAACCATAACGTGCTGCTGATTAAGGCTGTGCAAATAGAGCATCCCCTAAAGCAAGATGAACAGGCACCTGTGATCACAGGAACCAAAGGAGCAGCCCAAACCTGGCAGGGGAGGAATAAAAAAAAAGGCAATTCACAGATGCAGGTGATGTTTCTAGTCATGGTTTTGCACCCCATGAGGAGAGGAAAGGAAAGAATGATAAGAAAACTCATCCACCGATAGACCAAGAATCTGTAAGGTATTGAAAGCTCAGATCCCCAAAGTACTACAATATAAACACTTCACCACTTAACCTTCCGTGCACCTCCACTCCAAGGGATGGAGAGAGTCTCCTTTTGGCTCCCCCCATCTGCAGTTCTTACAGTAGGATATTCCATGACCAAGATCAAAAAATTAACAGCACCCTCTGCCCACGTGCTGCGCATCTGCCACTGTTGCATTGATTTCCATGCTGTAAGCAGTGGGCTTGTGGTATGTGCGCTCTATCGGAAGTCCATAAATCTGAGTTCAGTTTCCACTTCAACATACATCTTTTGTTCATAACTAAAAGCTGCACTAATTTAACTTAAAATTAATTTTTAAACTCTGGCAAGAAGCTCTGTACAGATGTATATTTCTATTTAGGTTAAGCTTTTTCAGGTGCGGTTCAAACTTGGGAACTTGAAATAAACCTGATTTACACTGCAGTAGATTGCATTTGCAGATTGCACATCTGAATCCATTTGATTCATATTGAATCTATTTAATCTGCATTTTTAGTCTCCAATCCTTGCTTTCTGTGCCTATTTAAGTGTTAAGCTCTGCCCTATTCTTATGAAGAAAATCATATATTCATGCTAAAATGAGAAATGCAGGTTGAAGTTTACAGCCAAATTTTGCCATGGAACAATTTAAATTACCAGCAAACATGCTGAACTGCTTCCTGATGCACTGAAATCACTACCGTTTCTCAACAGTAGTTCCTACAAAGGTTGTAGGTAAAATCTAGAAGAGAAGAAAGTCAAACACCAAGTATTATTTTTCATTCAGTCCCACACTCTTTTGTGCTTTAACTCAATCTCTTTGCCCCAATCACAGCTCCATCATCCTCCGTTCCTTAATGCTGGCCACCTTCATCATATGCTCTCTAAAGGTGGCCTGTCCACATCTTTGTGACTGGCATTTTTAGTTTTTGTCTCCATACTCGCTTTCCCTTACTTTGCCATTTTCTCTAGGACCAGCTCTGCTCCTCCAGGGTAAATGAGCCTCACCGCCCACAGTTTCAGACCTTTTGACACTCCAGCCTTCCCTCCACACATTTCTTTCCATGTAACTGCAGCACTTTTTCCCCAAAACCAGGGAAAGATAGTGTTGTTTCATCATCTTGCAACTCCCACCTTCACTCTGCCAGTTTGAAAGGTTGAAGTCTGACTCTTGGAAAATCTTTCCCACGGAAATATGAATTTCAGTCTTCCCATCCTCAGCCTTGAGCAGTTATCAGCACCTACACAACAGCAGATCTACATTTCTATTCTTGAAGTCTTGTCTGCCCTCAGACCTCATGATGCTAGTCCTCCTTAATCACTTCCACTGCATCCTTTTTAGGACTTTCTATCTTGCCTCTTCCTAATACCACTTTCTAGGACAGAAGGTTGCCTGGGCCTTCACTGCCTCTCCTTCTTGCTGCAACATGATGGCACAACATGTACACTCAGATACAGCAGGATAACTTCCCAAGCAGCCTCTCTGCTGCACCAAGCAAAAGTCTTAGCATCTGGCTGACTTATCTTTGTGGGTAAGGAAGCTTAGCATGAGTAGAAGTACCCCATTAGCCTTCTCTGAAGCATCCCTTGCTGTCTTTCTTACTGGTCATTTTGGGCCATTCTTCCTGTATTTAGGGCCTTTACCTAGATCTTGGCTTCATGGTTGTAAGCTCTCTTATTCACATGAGGTAGTACTTGTAGTTTTTTCCCAAATAATCCAAGATACAGCCTTCCCCACATGTAACAGGCTGCTCCAATAACATCAGTAAGATAAATGTGTGACCCTTATTGTATGTGCCACCATTTTACATAGGTAGCTTTGATCCACTGGTCCCCTACAGGATTGTGCTGCAAAGAGCAATGGATCATTAACTACATTTTGTTCGTAAACTCTTTGGGAAGGCACTATATTCTGTTGTCTCTGTAGTGCCTAGAGCAATAGAATAGGGTCCCTTCACACTATAGCAGTGTTGATATAATAAACTCCCAACTGCACTGGGTGCTATACATACATACAGTGACATGTAATAGGTGAGCTCTACCACATTTGGGTTTTTTTGTTGTCTTCTAGTCTAGGTAATAGATGATCACAAGAGAGAAGAATGAATAAGTAACCCTTCATTATATGAATTTGGGTTCTAAACAGTTAAAATCAACACCTATTTGTAAGTGATTTCACTGGAGAAGTCACGGGATATTACCAATGGATGTAACCTGGACAAAAAAAAGTA
This sequence comes from Jacana jacana, assembly GCA_013400555.1. Lineage (NCBI taxonomy): Eukaryota > Metazoa > Chordata > Aves > Charadriiformes > Jacanidae > Jacana > Jacana jacana. The sequence continues at coordinate 94,060 of VZTM01031717.1, forward strand.
AAGACAATGTCATCAAAGGAATATCTAGAGTAATTTGGAACATTTTCCCATAAAACATGGATTTTTTGTTAACCACTATACTGTAGGCACCACGATATAGTATGATATCCAAGATACAGAGGAAAAAAATGCTCTTCACTTGGGCATGTAACAGCAATGGTAGAAGTCACACAATACAAAAAATTGACCTCCAGTTTACCACTATGCGGAGATAACTCCCTAGTGTTAGGGTACCTGCTCCTACCTAGCCTCCCTCCACGGGCCTCTCCACAAAGGGCTATGGAAATAACGCAAAATATTCCTTTCCTTTAGTAGGGAACAATAATTAGGATGCTTTGGTTTTGTTGTGGAATAAACAGTATTATAACTAGAAGTGGCACCCCAGCAGCACACATGCTGATCCACAAGTTAACACCACCTTCCCAGTGACAGTATCCCACCCGGAGCATCAGAGACAACCAAATCTCAGCCCTCTCACGTGTCTTCAAACGCAGAGCATGCAGACCCCGGCTCAGGCTGCAGAGGGGCTCAGAGCTGTGCCCACTGCAGCATCCACAGCCTATGAGAGACTGGGGCCACACCAGCCGTGCATCACCTACTGGAGTGACTGGCCAGCACTGCCTGGAGAAGAGCCATGTAGCACATACTCGCTTTTCCCAAACTCCTCCCAAGCACGAGATCAACTTTTCATTCTTACCCAATGCATAGATGTTTGCCAGAGATTAAAATAAACATTGCTGTGCTTTCTGTCAGCATCAGATCAGGAGGACTGTCAGGTGCTAATGCTTGATGTAGAAGCCTACAAGGCTACCTCTTCTCCCAGCTAATCTTTGTCTTAAGGTATTCTTGTCAGGGTTTTCCATATTTTTCTGCTGCTGTTCTTCCATGTTACCTTTCACCCAAAAGCATTACATTGCAGTCAAAGACACCAAGAAAACCATCAATTCAATAGTTCCTGTGCTGCAAAGCAGAGGTCAAAAGCAAACCCTCCTGAGCAGGAGGCAGCAAAAACAGATCTGGGATTACCTCTGTCACTAAAGCTACTACAGTTTTATTACAGTTTCCCCCACTAACACCATTCCTGGAGGCAGGAGCATGAAAGGTCTCACACACTAGCAAGTCTAGCTCCCCATCTCCAGCACGCTGCAGCAGAGGGTGTGACAGCACACCTCTGCTATCATCAGTTCTCAAGGAACATCCCCATGGGAAAGGCAGCCGAAAGAACACAATTCTGTATTTGATGCTTCGATCACAGAAACAAAGTTTTCGCTCTTCTTCACATCACACTGGCTTTTCACCATACAAGAGGAAAGAAAAAAAAATATTATCTGAACTGCAACAAATGCCAGTTTCAGGCTGCTGCTGTTCTCAAAATATGCACCGCTTTTAGGCAGGCAAAGATGTTTCACAAACACAAGCCAGTTTCTGAACTCATTACATCAGTGATAAAGAGGAATTACTCCAACAGATACAGAACCAGCATAAAACAAGCACAAGTGGAGTAAGAATACACCCTGAATCTTAGTCTCTGTGTAGCCCTTTTTCCCCTCCCTTACATAAGACCTAAGACTCCAAGTTCAAGGTAAGTGCTTGCAATATTTCTATGCTATCCTCAGTAATGTGACAAGAGTAATTACAGAGCCCAAGGAAGCTAAGTAACACTGCTAAAGCAGTGGGTGGTCTAATGGCTTGAATAGCTCCTGTGCACTAACGTTGTAGTGGGAGTACCCCAGACTCCCACTTTGAACCCTAAGTAATTCAACTGTGCTCTGCAAACACTGGCCTTTTTGTCCAGGACATCTTGGCACCAGCCTTGCTTAGCTGACTCGAGACATACCCAAGTTCTTTCAGGTGGTCTGCAAGGCTAAGTCGCCCTTTAGAATTTGTCTTTGGTACCCACCAGATTTCCTTCATTCTCCATTTCAGTTGAAAGCTCTAAGTGGAATCAAACTGAGCATTTTGCAAGGAAAATCTGCTCAGAGACAGCTATTCCAGGTGCACAGGCTTCTGCTGAGTACAGCATTATTTGGGGTATTCTCTAAAAAAAAATAAAAAAAAAATTTAAAAAAATTACTTTTACAGTAGAAGAGCCATTTGCCATGTGCAATGCACTGAAATACTTTGCCACAGCAAGGTCTGGTCTAAACATGTTGTTGGCCAATAAAAGGGGGGAAACACGCTGCCAGTAAACATTTGCGTGGTATGTCTTTGAAGGCTTCAAGGCAGACTAAATGGAATAATTGTGAAGACGTATTATTTATAATACAACAAATCTTCCCCACAAGATATAGGTCTCCATTAATCTCATACCCAACTGCTTTCAAGTGCATTTTTTAATGTGTTTACCCTGCTAAGGGAGTTATGTTTTATTATCTCCATTTTGCATTTGGGGAATTGAGGTACTGAGAGATTAATAGATTTGCTTGAGGTTACATATCAAATCTCCAGCAAAGCACAAATGCAGACCAAGTGGCCCAGATTGTTCTTTTCCACTGGATGTATCCATCAATATGCCAGGACACATTAAAACATCAAAGGTTTCTTATGATGTGACTTTTGCCTATACATAAAAAACAAAACAAAACAATCTCATATGAGCAAGCAACATTGCATTAGAGTCAACAGAAGTTCATCTATTTACACAAAAGCTGAATCAAAGTCTGGACCTGTTACTGGAATATCCTCATTTTTCTAGCTATCTAGTGCATTCAACCCAAATTCACAAATACCTTTTGCTGATGAAGCCTGCTGCATCTGGCAAATGATCTATTCACTGATAAAGAGTCACTGACACAGTCTTACATTTCAGTTAAGACCATCTAAAGTCAGATATTGCTTCATGTCTCCCTCAAGCTTAGTGGAGCTGCAGGGGACTTTGGCTTTTGAAAGTCTGCCCACATACTGAAGCTGCTAAATGCGGATTTGTGACCCTTTCTACAAGACAATGGTTTTCTGGATTGGTTGGCTTGGTTTTGATCTTGACTTATGTGAAAAAGCAAATGGAAAAAAACATTTGAGTCTACCACAGTACTCTGCACCAGAAGCTCTTTGGGTGAATGGTTTTAAGGGATTCAGTAGGAGAAAACCTCTCTCCCTTTATTCCCTTCACCATCTCTCCACTAAGTCAACCTCCCTGGAGATGGGATTAGATGCTCTCTAGCCCCTGGTGAAGTTTGGGGAACTGGGAACACTGCAAGTCCCTCCTTCCTATTCCCCACATGCTGGGTCAACCCCCTCAGTGCTACTGGAATGTTGTAGCTTTCAAGAGGATGACATTTCTGTTAATTTCCAAGCCCCAGTTTAATCCTAAGTATAAATGGAATTTGAATGAGTGGGGTTGAGATACCATAAAACCTCCACGTCCCACCACAAAAACCCAAACAGAACCAAGGGCTCTGACTGAAGTTTCTTGACTGGGGAAGGCAATCATGGGAACTTAGATTATTAATTTCCAAGACTAAAACCTCCCTTTGGTGCAGTGAAGTGAGTTGCATCAAAGGAGTCCTGTAGAGAACATGAGACTGGTGACCTGTTTCTCCTCAGTAGGGACCGTGGGCCCACTTCAGCTCACAGAAAAAAATAAAATCAATTGCAGAGTTCAATAAGTTTGCTCTGCAAGTCATCACATCTGAGTCATTCTTGTGACTACAGCAAGCAAGTCCTCAGTGGAAAGCTGCCACCAAAGAGTCTGTAAGAAGTTTTATTTAAGCAAGCAGCATGTCATTTCTCACAACAGGGGCAGATTTTGTTTTCCACTTAATTCAGGGATACATTCAGGTAAAGACCAGAGATGCATCTTTAGGCTGCTCCACGCCTCAGCTCACCTTGAATAAGGCTACCTGAGGGAGGGGGAGTGGTTTTGAGGCAAAATACAAGACTGAGGAACTCCAATGTCCTTATCCTTCTTCACCAAGGTAAGCTCCACGTACAGAACACGATACTCTGCCCGCAGCAGAGAGTTTAGGCTGCTCAGGACACGTTTGACATACCACCACCACCTAATGATAGTTCAGTATCAGATGTTTGCCAGTGTTTTGAACAGCTAAACAATGAATTTTCCCACTGCTTCTCCTGCTAATGACGAGCGAATAAAGAATCCCCTAGGGAATTTCCCTTCATCTGCTCACGAGTGCCACTTCGCTAGTCACATTTATCTGACAAATCTTACAGATGGCTTGGCACGAGCTTGCAACAAGCACACCATCTTTGGAGCTGGGATTGGCCGCCCGAGCCACGCGACGCTTCCCGTGGCAAATTGGGCAAGCCTGTGGAGAGCCCCATACCAGCAACCGCTACAGGAGAAATACCCCAGTGAATGTGAAGCTTCATCCAGCACTGTTTCAGTAGAAGACACCAACGAAGGTGATAGCATTTCCAACACTGCAGCCACCCCGTGAAGAAAAGAGTGTCTTGGCACAGAAGCTGTGCTCTGACCCAGACAGAAAGACATCCTGGAAAATGACTCCCATTGAGTCATTTTCCTGCTGTTATTGTGCTGAATGCCTTTCTGTTAAAGATGAATTTTCCCTGTTAAAATAATGAGGAAGAGAATATAAAAATTCATCTGCAGACCACATTTTCAGAGGGGTTTTTGTTTGTTTTCCAACATGGTCTGTGAAATTTAGGTAGAGTCTGTCGAGCTCTTTCCAGATGTGTTCTCTCCTTACGCTTTGTACTCAACTCCATTTCCAGTTAGAAAGCTGTTTGACTCAGACAAACGAATAGCAGCATTTTAGAACAGATACAAACAGTAAAAACCAGGACTTTGTACAGCCCCATAGGTACTATCGATGGGACTGTCCAAACACAGACCTTTCTAATCCACCAAGAAAATGCCCTTAAGACCTGTTCAGAGCCAGACTTAAACCCATAAAATCCAGGAAATTCAGAGATAAGCCTGGATATCTGAACTGATATTCTGTCCTCAGTTCACCTTACTGGGTAAATGTTAATGAATGCATTTGTTTATTCCCTACACTTCTAAGCAGAGAATATCAACAATCTGATATTATGGGAGGAGGTGAAATTTTTTCTCCTGTACGTGTGTGTGTAGGAGTTGCTCAATATAATTTATTCCCTTTCACAATAAGACTTTACAGCTCCTTACGCCTTTCAGAGCTCTGAAGCTATGCAGGGTCTGTCTTGTAAAGTTTTGGAGGCCTCAAAGGAAAGCCAGTTATTACAGGAAACAGGTCTAATGTTCAGTACTCCACAGCCTCTCCCCTCTATTCATATTAAGATGGTATTCCATCACAAAACATCATACAGATGTATTTCACTGAGGATCTGAACCCAGACCTTCACAGGTAACATGAGATCAAGTTCCCCAGTTGAGACTGGACGACAACTGAAGAACGCAACACCTCTGGAGCAGCGACTCGCGTCCACCCACTGCAACAACCTGCATAGCAGAACCAATTGCAAGCAGAAGAATGGCCATACCAGACCATCTAGACCAGCGCTGAGTCTTCTGTAGCAGTCAAACCGCCAGAAAACAGTAGAAGTAAGGAACTACTTATGCTATTTCCCTCACATTTCTGCTAGCCTCCAGCTATTTTCACATCAAGGTATTTCCTAAGCTAGATGTGGTTTCTAGCTACCTAGTAATCCTCTGTGCATTTCTTTACACAAACTTGTCCAGTCATCCTTTGAACCCTAATAAGCTTTTTAGCCTCCACAGCCACCGTTAGCAGTGAATTCCTTGTGTCCACTACCAGTTGCATGGACAACATCTCCTTTTGTTTCCTTCAAGCCTGACTTCTTCTAGTTCATTTAATGACCTTACTTGATGTACTGCCACAGAACAAACAATCCCTGCCCACCTTCTGACTGATGCTGCTGCCTTACAGAAATCACTCCTACCCTACCAATATCTCCTCTTCTCCAGGCCAATGAGTTTCAGCCTAACTTATTGTTCCTCACATGGAAGCCATTCAGCTCAACATTTTTATCTTTCTCTCAAACATTCCAAGTTCTACTATGTTTAAGATGAGCAGTCCAGAACAGTTTCTGCTATTCAAGGTAGCGGCAAATATGGCTGAAGTATAAACCAGCTTTCAGCTCGCAGTATGACCATTTCACTTCACACTCAGGAAATACTATGTTTCTAGTGTTAGAGACAGTACGAAGTAGCCAGAAGGTTTGTCCTTAGTTTTACAGGAAATCTGCAAAGCAGCAGAGAAGCAGAGCAAAATCTCCAGGAATAATTCCTACACTGGGGAGTCTAGCAATACTTTCCAAGGCTGAGCCTTAGCAAACTCCAGTTTGGACAAAGTTTCCTTACAATTAAAAAAAATTTATGAAGCTGTCTTAATTTCAGTTATAAAATTATGTGTAGTACTACTCTTTCACCCCATCAGTGATGGATACTGTGATCGATCCATAGCTTGTGTCCTGCTGTGTTCAGGAACATGCGTCCGAGCAACTTGAGTCCTAAAGTCCTGACACTCTTAGTCTAGACACTATAACTGTGAAATCACCTTCCCACAGAAAGGCTGAATACAACCTATGGTCACAGCCATCTCTATCAACCTAAAGAGCACCATACATCTTTGCTACCATCAGCTCTTCTTTTCTCCCTGTCCCCAAAATACACAGAGCAAGTAAGTTCAGCCTGAGCAAAGATTTCTGTAGTATGAGAAGGCAGATGTGGCAGAGACTCTCTGAAGTCTGCTAGAGGTTTTGCTATTGCCAGCTAATTTGATGTAAAAGATATGCAGATACTATTACAATGGGCAGCCCCACAAGCCCGTAGGATAGATAAAACTTCCATTTATGACAAAATGAATCCCTGGTAAAAATGGCACTATTCCATTGAAATCAATAAGGTTGCACCTGTGAATGCCAGCTGTGAATTGAGCCATGGTTCTCAAATGATGTAAAGTGCTTCAGGAGGAAAGATGCTATATTTAGGTGCCATATTATTGCTATGTAGACATTTTCATAACCCCTAATTATGGGGCTTTTTTTGCAAGCTCTGTAGTATTAACTGGATTGGATAAATATATAATTAGAGAGTGTTTCAACATGCACACTCTTGATGCTAGAAGCTTTATCAGCTCTTTCTTCCCTTCATGATCTGTTTTGCTTTTTCTTTTAAAGCTGTTTCTATCAATTATGGGAAGATTTACTCAGAGCCCCAATAAAGGGTCACTGCAGGCATCCCAGTGGAATAAAACAGAGCTACATTTTTGTTTCAGAACTCTTCTGTTCTCCAGAAAGACACCTCTGGGTTGTCATTGTATAACAACACTGCCAGAAGCTAAGCTGATCAGATAGAACAGAAGAAACACATCAACAACAGAACAGCAGCAACAAAGAACTTTTTTAGGTGTTCCCTGACCCCAAATTGTTTATAGGTTAAGGGTTCCTACTCCAACAGCTTCAACAGAAGATCTGCTGCCCAAATACTAGAGCAATCCTGCTCCACTCTTCTGCCACAGGACAGAAAGGAACACGCAAGGAGGTTCTTAATTTTCTGCACAGTGTCAGAGATGCACAAATAGCCTCAAAAATCTCTAGATAGGACACAGATACACTTCTGCCTAAAAGAACAACCACCCTAACAAATTACTAAATTAGTTGACAGGAAAAAGGCAAGTTACCAGTTTTCCCCAGCATCTTGCTTTGTCAAATTGCAATATAGCACTAACACTTAAAGCCAACTAGTCCTACAGGACTGAAGGAATGAAGAAAAGTAGCATTGGCATTTTCCTTTCTAGGTGTTGAAGGTCATATTATCATTTATTGCTAACCAAAAAATGCCTTAAATACACTACTACTTGGCTTTTCTGATCAGGCGTGGCCAATAATTTATTTGCCAGATTCTTTCAGATGTGTTTACAAACCTTTTCCTCTTACACCAGCTTACAGCCAGTGAGAATTTGAAAAGCTAAATTAGAAGTATAAACACTTCAAAACAGAACTTAATAATAGAAAGAATTAAGAACATTGCTAGAGTGACACAATACGGATGCTGTATTATTAAACAAACGGCTCACAATGGTATTATGACATGAGTCATAATGCCTGATGCCGTGAACATATTGCAGAAAGAACAATGGCTTCTATCACCAGCTACGGAGATACACAGAGCACAATACCGGGAGCTTGACGGCTGATTGATCTAAAGCAAGGGTTTTGTCTACAAGCCAACAGGATAAATTCACACCTGGTAGAAAGAGGTGCAACTGAACGGAAGTTCACAGAGCTGCAGCATCTTCAGCCAGGCTCTCACACCGCACCAAAAGCGGCACGGGCTTCGCTCTGTGCGGTTCTGCAGCCTGTTTATGACTGTGACTGACTGGGGAATTATGATTTGGTGGGATTTTGAATCCGCTTGGCACAGGTGTGAATAACTGAATCTGGTCCTACATTAACACCAAGAGTCTTTTAAGCCCAGCAAGTCACAGAGCACATCTGAATGACTGTTATGTTCAATGTCACAAAAACAGTCTTGCAGAGACACAAAACTGGTGGCCATTAGCACATGGAGTGGTTTGCTATTCCTTTTGTTGTTATATCCAGTAACTGTGTACTGCAACTGGTGATGCTGAAGATTTTTGTAAGAGCTGGCACATTCACAAGCAGAGACTCAAATCCCAGGGTGCACTTACAGTATATGCTTCCCGTAATTAAAAGTCTATTTGCAGCACGCAGAGTAGAAAAAGCTTTCATTTGGGTAAAACTTAAACGTAGCTTTACTTTCCCTGCTTGATGCGGTAGCCCAAGTCAAGGGGGTATGGTCTGCAAGCAACATTCCCCGAGATTCACATGCCTACAATTGCCGGGGGAGGAGGGCTAGAAAATGAGAACAATGTAAATTAAATACAAGGCTTGATTCACTGTTATGGACTGTTAACGTAGTGATTCCAACCACTGTGGTGTGCAGCTAATTTAGCTTTAGGATGTAAGCCAGCTCTGTTTCTGTGGCCATCACATAGCTAATAAGAAACACTCAGCACAGACACTTAGGTGGAGTCCACTCTGCCCCAGTGCCACCCAGCAGCTCCCTGTATAAGAAGCATGACCCAATGGAGGATGTGTGACCAAGGCACTATAATATTCTGGCTCTTTCTCAGCTTTTACAGCAGCACTGGGGACCCCTGGCAGCTATCCTAAAGGCAGCCTCAAGGTTGCTCTGAACTGTGCAAAAGACCAAACCAGCTTCTGAACGGTTTCAAAACATGGGTTGAGCAAAAGTGGTTTGCTGTGCTCTCTTGGATGTGGAGCTGGTTGGAGCACAGCCACATCTGAAAGCAGGCTGCCTCCTCTTCAGCTATCAGAAGGGCACCTACATTCCATGTACTTAATGCAAGAAAACATACTTAGGATGAGGTACCCAAAAGCCAAGAAAGCTACTCAGAATAGCAGGTAGTTACCCTGCATTACCTCCAATCTATCATCAGGCTCCCCTAAAATACACTTTATTACAGAGGCACTAACATGACAGAAGTGGATTTGCTTAGAGAAAGCCTCGCATTTCTTGTCTGTGTGTGTTTACACATAAGATGAACACTCAGCCATGCAAACATGCCACCCTGATCAAACCAAACATACACAATGCAACGCATACAAGACATAAATAAATACTTATGAGTCACTGATAACTACCTCATAAATTACATGGTCTTACAAAGTATCACTGCTAAAGATAATTCATACAATTGGATACAAAATACACACATACAACTCTCATTAAGACAGATAAGAGTTGTTTGTTTCCTTTAACAAGAGCCCAAGGCCTTAATTTACAAGGTCTTGAATTTATATTTTTTTTCAGCTTAGAGCACCACAGCCGTGGGTCAGTTACAAAACCTGACCCAAAAACAACCCATAAGAGACCAAACCTGATTATAGAGACCATAGTGAATAGGAGATGGGACAGGGGGGTCCAGAAGTCCAAGAACCCAGTCTGCTCCAGCTCCCAGGAGCGAGATCTAGTAGCATTTACAACCCTATATCCTCAAATGGGTGTTGCTTCAGCATCCACCTCTCCTACCTCGCTCCTGCCGCGCTGCCCAGTACCGGCTTCCCCATCACCCAAGTGAGAAGCCAAACTCTGGCCACAGGAAAGTGTGGCCGCTGCAGCACTTCCACAGCTTGTGACAAACTCTTCTGCGGGAAGGGGTGCAAGCCACTCCATCCGGCAAAGCAGAGAGGGGCGAGAACAGCCCTGCAGCCTCCTCATGGGCAAAACCAAAATGCCACTTTGGTACCACTTGACCGACACAGCCCAAACACGGCATGTTTGTTTTGCTGACACACAGGTTTAAGTTTGCTCCCCAGCCACATCTTCTTTCGCCTTGGATACAATAGTCATCTTCATAGCACTTATTATAACATATTGCAGCAATAATGTGCAATTATCCTCAAAAACAAAGCAAAAGCTCAAGATAAAAATAACAGGCACTGAGCACACTTACCAGCTGGAGAAAGGCAGCGAGGCATCGCTAGCTGCAGCCCTAAAATGGCTGTGCTGTAGTAGGCTACAGCTGCCCCTCCCAGCCTCATCTCCAAGGCCAGTTTGCAGGAGGACAGGCTGGGAAGTGGACCTCTCCAAAAGCAGGACCAAACTGAGAAGGAGCAGGCAGCATCCAGTCTCTGCAGAGCTGTCATTAGGTAGAGATGTGCTTCACCTGAGGTCTGTGCACTTTGCAGCTGGGTTTGAGGATGGCATATGCGCCGGACAAGAGTTTGAGGTGCTCAACACCTGGCAGGGCTGATCCTTTCATTAGGAGAAGCCTATCAGCTGCTGAGCAACCCCAACTTTCATACCAGTTCCTCCTTAATGGTGACACCTGACCCAGGGAAATCAATACATCTCTTGGGTTTTCTTATTGCCTTCTTTTCTATTTTTCTGGATAGGCCTACTTTGTGTTCACCTGTAACAGATTCCTACTCCCACCCCTCTGTTTCCAAGCTTTAACAGCAATGTACTCTGAAAGCAAATTATAGTGGGGAAAAACAACCACTTTCAAGAACCAAAAAGAGGAGCCTATGAATTTAATAAAAATACTGACTTAAAATTATCAGTGGCAGACCATAAAGGTGGTAAACCTGGTCAAGTATAAGGAAGCTATATACCTATTTCAGGTCTCTGATGGCTTCACAGCTCTCAGATTATGTGGCATGTGTGTCAAAACTTGACATCTCTGCTTCGTACAAGGAAGACTGGGTAGAGCTGCACACATTCAAGGAAGGCCTCTGTTGAAGAGAATTGGCCAAATCAGATTAAAAAACCCAATATCTATGATGAAGGCTGCAGGCTGCCTGCTCGGAGAGGTTCCACTGATGTGAACCAGAGGCTCCTTGCATGTGGTCAGGGCCTAAATTTGATACTGGAATTTAAAAACAAATTAAGATTCCCATGTAATATTGACTTTTTTTTTTTTCAGAGTAAAAGATTTTACAGCATGGAATGCTACATGCAGTGGTTACATGAGTCCAAGTAATTGTACCAATTATATAATTTGATATAATTGCACTAATTACATAAACACATAATAATGAAATATAAGTTATTCCAAGAGCTAAACTGGAAGAACATTAAAGAACCTAAATCTGCTCCCACTTATTCTAGTACAAATCAGAAACAATTCCCCTGAAATCAATGAAGTTACCCAAATAAAATTGGCCCCTACCGTCAGCAGCAGTCAGGTAAATCCAGCCTTTGGTTGCAGGGTACTGACTGGACAAGCAAGTGAATGTTACTGGGGTATTTTGTACTGCCAGAAATTGCTAATTCCAGGCCAAATTTCATGTATGCATGGAGATTCTCCCCATGTTCATGACCAAGTTAGGTGTCTTCTCCTCTTGTTCTGATCTGTAAGGCAGGATCTGTGTGTTTGCAGGTTTTGCTAAATCTTTTAGCTGCTCATCCTAATGCAAAAAAAAAAAAAAAAAAATTAGCTGGGCACAATCAGTATTTCAAGAAAACCAGATTCAGGTGTGTCTTCAGTGATATTGGTGCTAGCCTGAAATACATCTGCAGGGTTAGGGGAGCTACTGCAGACTGACACTATTATTAACAGAAAGAGACTCTCCTCTTAGGTAAAAATTTGCATTTTTGATCCATTTGCAAAATGTTCTTCAATCCTTTGCATGAGAAACCACTCCAATCAAAAAGTATTCTTAAGAAGGATTCATTCAGTGAGGGGTTTCCCTCTTCTCCCAAGGCAAGGGGAATGCAGCAATTAATTTCAGCTGCTGACTTCATCTCTCACAAATCACAGAGCAAAGAAGGTGAGACCTGGTAATTTTGGAGCAGGTGTCTATTATGTGTGGAAGTACATGATGTATGCAGAGCTAATCCACCAAGTGCTCTGTTGCACCACATCGTGACAGTCACCCCATTCACACCATCCTCGCTAACATCAGTGGGAGATCCAGGCACAGGGACAGGAGTTTTGCCTGTGTTAGAATATTTTGAAGGACAAAGATTTTTTCAGATGCAGAGGCTGATTCTGTCGCAGGGTAGAATACAGTGATTTAGCATTTATAGGACCAAATTCAAAGCCTATCAGAGGCAAGAGAGAGACACATAGTCACCACAGGGGCAGTGTGGACCTTACCCAGATGGTTTGGTAGATACAGTACCTAATAGCATAAGGCAATGAAAGCAGATGCTGAGCTTTATAAGGATGGGAATGACAGATGGGAAAATAAAACCCAAAGTTTTCAAAAGCAGCTATCAAGTCTGGGCATCCCACTTTTGGTTTTGCCTCATTTAAAAGATGCAGGATGTGGAAACTGCAAACGGTGGTGTTCATGCAGCCACCTGCAAAAAGCCGCCAAGAGCAGCAGCCTTGCCACATCTCCGAAAAATCAAGCCCAAACTGTCTCGGATTGGCCCCTCAAAATTAAAGGGCTTTTAAAATTTTATTTCATCGTAGCCTTAGCAATCTGTGTAACAGGTTGCAATTGGTGCCAGGACTCAGGAGTACCTCCGTGTGCAGTGTGCTGAGCAGGGGGTGACACCACACCACAGAAAACTCAAAGCAAGTTCTCTTCAGATTGATTTCCAGAGATGGTTCCACAGAGAGTAAAAGGACTTTGGAACCTGGACTGTGGTGTCCCTCACACCATAATGATTCATGCTCTTCCTTGCAGTTCTATTTTTGCCCCATGAACGTCAGGGCCAGAGGTGCAAATGTGGGAGCAGGGAAGGCAGGGGAAGAAAGCTGTGAAAGCTTTCTAGCAAGAAAAGGAGTGTTCCTCGCCAGTCTCTGAAAAGAGTTGAGGATCCCAGGCTTGCTTGTGGGATGCAGAGCACAGCCCACTCCCAGTCCTTGCTGATGGCTGCCCAAGCTGATGGCATTCTGCCTGCCAGCAGCTTGCTGCTCCATGGGGCTACAGATCCAAATCCCACATCAAGACACTCTGCTCTCCTACTTGGAAGAGCGCACAAGTCCCAGTGTCCCATGCAGGGCTTGGCTTTGACCCCAGAAACCAACCACTTTCAATTAAGAATGAAACCCAACCAGACCCAGTTTCCAGGGCCTTACATTCAATGGGCAAAATGTCTTAATATATCCCATTTTAAAAGTGCAGCCCAGTCTCATTAATGAATACGGTGTTGTATTAGGTCAAACATGCCTTCACACTGAAGGGACATGAATTTGTCACTGATTTCAAGAGGAATTTATTGAACTCACCGGTAGCACGATTGACCCAACGAAGACAGGAGAGAAGGCTGGTAAGAGATGGAGCTGGAACAGCGAGTGGCGCCTTTGACATGAAACGTGCCATTCAAGGTAGTGATAAAGCTATGAAATATTAAAAAAATTTGGTTGGGGGGGCAAGGTTCTGTGCAGCAGGTTGTTGACACAGCCAGGGCAAGTGGCTCCTAGAGGTCTCCTGAAACAAAGCCATTTAACTCCAGTGTCTGGCTTTGGGGAGGGGTGGGCAGAGCAAAAGAAAAAAAGAATTGTAACCAGAACCCATCATTAGTTGCAAGAACTTAGTTCTTCAACACTTTGCAGGTCTCAGGGTCAGATCTAACATTTGCTAAGTCAACAGAGGTCCTTCTGTCAGCTTCAGCTGGCATTTACTCAGACCTCCAGGAGGAAGAATTTACCTGTGAAGATCAATTAAATCAGTATCTGGATACATGTGCAACTGACAAGAATTTCTATCAGTATTTTTCAGCATTTGGGGATTTCATTAGTTAAAGGGGTCATATTTAACTCAAAAAAAAAAAAAAAAAAGAAAAAAACCCCAACCAACCCCCAAAAAACGAACCCTCTGTATGGTGCCAGCTAATATAAAAAATAAATAGAAAAAAGAAAAGAGAAGAAAATAAAATAAAATAATAAAAAAAAAGGTAAGTTCATCAAACACTCAGCATTGACCTCTTTTTCCTGGAAGTTCTTTCCACATTATTTTTTTTACCTCTTGTAACCGCTGAGGGAGTGACCTAGACAAGAAGTGACATTCTCACACAGCAGGTGAACCAGGAACTTGCTGTAAACGACCTGCAGGTATGCGGAACAGCGCTGCTCCTGCGCCCAGATACCCTGCACGGATGCAGATAGAAAGCAGCAGATGCTCACATGTGTAGACGGCGACAAAACTCGAGTGTAACATTTTTAGGATCGCAGCTGAGCTCTCAGACAAGGCTTTCTGCAATGACTAATACGACTACGGTCTAATGCGACAGTTCGCCGTCTGCAGCCGCATTCAGTCCCGAAAGTAAGCAAGTTTCTCCAGATGTTACACACTCTGAGAAAAAAAAAAAAGAAAAGAAAAGAAAAGAAAAAAAAAAGAAAAGGACAAGCACATCCAGTTTTCAATTTTTTTTATTTATTTAAACTGTACACAAATGTAAAATACTTCAACAGCAAATCTAAGTGAAAATTGTTTGGTTTAAATTATTATGGAACAGAACCTAAAAGGAACTTTATTAAATAAACATAAAAATTGGATTTAAAGGATGCACATATTGTAATGTATTCTACAATAGTCATTTTTTCTTTCACTCTACGTTCCATGTGCGTATGGTATAGAAAAGACACTGAATAGAACAAACAGAATCCATTTTGTACCCTGAAACAATTGGTAGGCCTCGTGAGGGATTGCTCAGTATGACTACATGATATATGATGGCTTTGCCATCTCATAAAAATTATAACTAATATGTTGGCCTCTTTGGTTCCAAAATTTATGTATAATACATTTAACTGTATTCATTTTTTGCTGCTATAAAAATAACATTTTTTTCAAATGGCAGTTTTTTGACTAATCATGCAACTAAATCAGTGCAAACATTAAAAGCAATCATTCGCTTTAAAAAAGAAGCAAAAGATTTAATTTCAAGTATAAAAAAATATAAAAAAGTCATATCATAAGTCCAGTTTTGTCTAGTATGGGTCAACACTTTAAATTGCATAGCTCATGCGGCACCTGTTTACCTAGATAGTGAGCAAAGATAAGTGCACTATCAAGTACCACTTTTCAAGGCATTGAAATTTGCAAGTGCTATTATACGTGCATTCAAGCAGTTTGCAAGTGCTATGCTGTATCATTATTTTCTGATCTTTATGGCCATCCTCGACACCTCCTGGTAAGGAAATAGAAAGCACTCTCCTCTCTCCTCCTTTCCAAGACTGGATAAAATGTTCCTCGCCTGTCATTAAAAGCACTGCATTTTTCAGAACGTCTCCACTCGGTTCCTGTCACTCCTCTTTAGGGTTCATTGGTTTAGTCGTGGCGGCGGTCGCTTGTTTGCTGGTCCCCCGCGTGACGTGTCCTTGCCGAGTCCCCCGTTGAAGAACACAGATTGCAACTTGGACTTTTCGTTCTCCGAACAGTGAGAGATGCCAACGGTCAACACAGTCCAGATACAGTATCGGATCCCCTTTTCCGAGACGCGGCGGGTACAGCCAGGTTGCTAGTGGGCAGTTAAAGCACCGGATCACGCCAGCCCAGCTTGTGACTTTGCAACGGTCGGATGTTAGAAATACAGCGGTTACTTACGCTGTACTCTGTCCCCTTTTCTCTCTCTCTGGTGGTACGACACGGTTCCTTACTGGAAGTGCTGTAGGAAGATGCGGGTCTCTGTGATGTTTACATTTAGAGAAATGTAAATTAAGAGGAAGTGATCACCTCCCAGGGCAGGTGTCCTGCAGCTTCCCGTTAGACCTAAGAGGTGATGGTCGACTTTTTTTTCTTTTTTTCTTCTTTTTTTTTTTTTTTTTAAATCTTTTTTTCTTTTTTAATTTTCTAAGTTTGGTCATTTCGACACCTGCGTGCAAGAATACGTCGCGTTCTCGCAGTCTGTGCTTTTGCCTGAGCAAAGGGAGCTCATTTCGGTGTGACTTCACCGGCAGGCGGGGAAACAGCTGCTCAGCCGTTCACTCGTACTGGCAGGCATTTAGGTCCGTCGTCACTGGTCACTGACTTTCTGTGCTCATGTCCCTTTTCCGAGCTGCCTCGTGTGTGTGTGTGTGTGTGTGTGTGTGTGTGTATGAGCGCGTGTCTATGTGCGTGCCCACGTTTCGTGTGTGTCTGTGTGTGTGTGCGCGCCTGTGTGTGTGTGTCTTTAAGATATTTCATAGCATTAACTTATAAGTGGTAGAATATATAAGTGTCCAAGATCCACAAACTGCCACTGTCCTGACACCAAAGTGAAATGGTTTTTTTTTTCTTTTTTCTTTTTTTTTTGTCAAACTTTTCCACAGTGACTTTCCAACACTGATGCCTGGATACACAGTGAAACTTCCTCCAACACCATCTCGTACGGGAATGTTTCTTTCTCTCTCTCTCTCGCCCTCTCTCTCTCCCCCCCAAAAAAACACACCTTAAATCAAGCACAACCACATTCTTCCACAATCATATTGGGAACATCCCTTTTCACAATGTTGTATTCATCATCAAAGTACAGCATTGACATTGTGCTAAGTTTGGTTGGAATGCAACAGGAGTTCACGGTGCCCGGGTTCAGCCCCCGCATTCGGTACTGATTCACGACGGCGGTGTGAAAGGAGGAAGCCGACCCCGGGACGCCGGCCAAGTAGGCCGGGCAGCTCCCTTCACAGTAATTCCCATAGTAACCTGATGGTGCTATGATCCAGTCATTCCACCCAATGAGTCTAAAGTCAATGTAAAACTGTTGCCTGCAACATAGATTGGTCCTGCCATCGCACTCCAGGCCTCTTTTCCGGATCCTGTGTTTGTTATCGGCGAGGCGGGCTTGCACCACTAAAAAAGGCCGGTGGGATTCCTCCCCGGGGTCCACATAAATTGGCAGCACTGAATACTCTTCACAGCCCTCACATTGAACATCCAAGTTCAGTCTCCTTTCTCCTCTCTCAAACAGAGCCTGGATCGCCTCTGTCATGGGAAAAGTGTGCCAACCACTTCTTTTGAGATCAACTTTCTTTTCAACCACATTCCACTTGTTGCTAGTGTCCGGGTCTTGGAAATAGACTTTGACTCTTACTTTTCGCCTGCTGCCTTTCTCTAAGACATATGGAAGCAGCTTCAAGTAAAGCCACAGGCTGGCTTGAACGACAAACAAGTTCTGGTTCCCTTCATTCGAGATGAAGAAATAGAGGCGGACTCTAGATGAGGCCAGATCGTCTGCAAGATAAGGAGAGATCAGCAAGATTAAGTCAAAAAGGAAACGTTAGCTTGTGTGCCATTCTGGATTCACGGGCAACGCTAGAGCACAGCGGATCGAGGGAGCGGCGGCGGGGCTGAGCTGGCTAGAAGGCACACACTGAATCAGATATCCCCAATTTGCAATCGAAATGCATTGAAAAAGGACTTCCCGCAGCAACCTTCATCACCGGGCTGGAGTCGGGTGCGTCAGATCCACAGACACCAGCGACAGCTCTCCAGAATACTGGGGGTTTCCAGCCAGCCAGCTTTAAAGACGCTACAGCAGCACCTTGAAAAGCCCGGCACTCGGACTCTGCTATCTCATCGGTTTAAGAACAGTTTTAACTTTCATCTACCCACCAATTCTCACGGGGAGAGCCCTTTCAACAACCACCGAAACGCCAATGCCAAACCAGGGATTCTGTTTCGATTTTCACATAGTCTCGTCGCAGTTTAACAGAGAGGAGTCGTGAGACGGAAGGGAAAATATTTCAGTAACGTGCCTGCTTGTCCAGCACATCAAGCTAACCCCGACTTAGCCTGGGAGAATATCTGCTATTATTAATCGTTCCGATCTCTGCCTTCTCACCCTGAAACGACAAAGCCCCGTGCAGGGCGAGGCGATGAGGCGGTTGCTCTCGCCATAACGCCGGCACTGGCTGTTCTCAATACGCTTCTCAATAACACCGGAATTAAAGGAGTGAAATTATCATCACGGAAAACCAAATGTCACCAAATGTCTGGCATAACCCCTTATTTGTAAACAAAAGAGCCTGCTGCATCAAATGTTTCAGAAATACCAGTGGCCCTGCTGCAATTTTGTCCTACAGGTCCTAACCGAATTTGGCGTAGGTGATAAATGTGCAAGCTGGCCTTTACGGCTGAGATTGTAATTCTGGTCCTTGAATCAAAGCCTCCCAATTGCTATTTAAAATTATTGCTAGAAAGGCATTTTCTCATCTGCCCTTATCTATTTCGCTTTTCCCTGAACAGTGCCAAACATAGATTATTTTTTTTTCTTCTTCCTTCTCTTTCCCTAAGAATCTTTATTAATTTTGCCAATCTCTGAATGGGATTTTTTGCATAGTCGGTGTCTTCATTCGTTACCCTAGATGCCTTTCAAATGTGCCTCCAGGGCCCACTCGGTACCTTGTAATATTTCAGGGACAAAAATTTTCACTGTGTTTGCCCGTGTTTTACATAAAGTCGATTTTGGAAGTGTTACAAAAGCCAGCAATTGATCGAATACTAAATGGAAGTACAAGCCCACCCCGGATCACCCAGGAACAGCCTATTATAAAACAATAAACCCAAATATGTACGCTAAGAAAGCCTTTTGCCTGTTAATAAATACACAACTTCTTTATAAACTGTGGCGACAGTGACAGAAAAAGAACAGTACGGTGTTGCTGCACCAATCCACATCACTTGTGTTGTGTGAGATTGTGCGTGCCCATAAATTTTGTATGTGAATATAACAAGCATATGTATAATGCAACAGATCCCATAGATACTGTAAATGTATATGCCTTTGGTAAGTGGGAGGGTAGATAAAGAAGATGAGTGGGCAGCATACAGGATAGAAAGAGATTTATTTTGTGGACAAATGATATCTAGATGCCACAGGAAGATAGAGCGAGGGGGAAAAAAAAAAATGAACTGAGCGATGAAGGAAAGGGGAGATGTGCAGATAGACAGGAGAGAGCTAATTTGCAGAGTGATGGTGTTATGGCCAGATGTGCAAAGTTCACAAGCACAGCGGTTGCCTGGATAAACTGCTGGAAAGCTACGCTGAAGGCATTCAGTGACACGTAACTGCAACGGCTGGACAGGACTGAGATGGCTGGTACCGTGGGAATGGATGGCACAGTGAACAGATGGACGGACGGACAGAGAGGAGACAGGCACACTTGGGAGGAGGCTGCACACAGTGGACAAACAGACAAGGCCAACACTACGAATGAAAGCTAAATAAATGGGAAACGAACGGAAAGGGAGGCCGGGCAGATGCAAGCCTCAACAGACAGATGCATGCAGTGAACCAGATGAATGTGCGGGGCAGGCAGATGAGGCGAGGGATGCAAGAGATGGAGCGGGACAGGCAGAGAAGAGACAGTTGGGACGCGCAGGGACAGAGGCGAGGCACGGTGCAGCTGGAAGGTCCACGGGCAGGAAGCCGGGGGACACAGAGGCCGCAAAGGGATGGAGAGAGGCAGCGAGGGGAGCTGCAGGGCACAACCCGGGGGACAAGCCCGGACCCAGGGACACAGGCAAAGAGGACAGGAGGGAGCGGGCACGGGCAGGGCGAGATGCTGCGGGGCGGAGGGGAGAGCAGATGAAACAGAGGGCATGCCGGTGACCCCGGCAGCAGGCAAGGGCGACAGGCAGGGGACACAGGGGTCAGGGAAGAGCGGTCAGGGTAACTGCCAGGGGTCAGGCAGGAGGGCAGAGAGGATGGGCAGGAAGGCAGGCAGGGCGAGTGGGAGGACTGATAGGGGTCGAGCCGGGGGACTGAGAGAGGTAGCGGCCCCGCAGGCAGGGAGAGCGGCAGGGCAGAGGGCGGCGGGCGGCCAGCCCGAGCAGGGGAGAGCGGGCGGCGGGGACG
>VZTM01031717.1:116222-126946 GCA_013400555.1 Jacana jacana
CTCCGCGGCCGCTGCGCGCCGCCGGCGCGGGGAAGCCTGGGCAGAGGGCGCCCCCTCTGGGCCGCGCGGGGAAACGGGCGGCGGGGGCTGGGGGGGATGTCACCGGGGAAGCGGTGATGCTCTAAACTGGGCAAAGGAGAGCCGGGGGCTGAGCCTCCTGCAGGCAACGGGCTGCCGGCTGTGATAATTATATCTTCTTCTCTTTCTTTCTTTTTGGTTTTGGTTTGGTTTGGTTTTTTTAATAAAGAAAATTCTCTCTCCAAGAACGAAAGCGAATCTCAAGACCCGTCATCTTTTTCATTGAGCCGAATGCTGGTTTTCAAGGGGTAGGAGCAGGACACGTGCTTTTCCAAGCATGACAGCTTAGAAGGAAGCTCCTCCTGCCCAGTTTCAGTTTTTAAAAGAAGAATAAAACTTCTCATGTGTTCCTGGACTGCACACACCCGCACACACACACGAGCTGTATGAGTTGTCACTAATAAAAGCAACACAGGAACGTAAANTCCCGTCCCCCCCCACACATAATTCCCCCTCCCTCGGCGTTCCTCGCCTTTTAAGCACTTGAAAGAAGTCATTAGAAAGTTTACCGTCGGGTTGGCTTTGCGACGGGGCGGGTTTTTGTTTGTTTGTTTGAATGGGCCGGGTAATCGGGGCNTCCAAGAACGAAAGCGAATCTCAAGACCCGTCATCTTTTTCATTGAGCCGAATGCTGGTTTTCAAGGGGTAGGAGCAGGACACGTGCTTTTCCAAGCATGACAGCTTAGAAGGAAGCTCCTCCTGCCCAGTTTCAGTTTTTAAAAGAAGAATAAAACTTCTCATGTGTTCCTGGACTGCACACACCCGCACACACACACGAGCTGTATGAGTTGTCACTAATAAAAGCAACACAGGAACGTAAAGAGGGTCAACTGGGGGATTACTGTGATTTAAGAATGAAAAGGACAAATGCTATTCTCATCATAAGTATTTTCTTTCTTGTTCTGTACTGCAAGGGGAAAGACACTTCATGCTGTGCTTCAAAATCACGTTGCAATCCCAACCTGATTGTGTTTANTTTCCGTGAGGCAGGAGGGACGCGGAGCCGGGCGGGAGGGGAGCGGGGGGGCTCGGTGCGGCGGTGGAGGAGAACCGGGAGGGGAGATAACGGGAAACCCGCGCTCCCGCAGCCTCCGCGGGGCAGCGGCTCACCTGCGCGGTCCCCCGGCCCCGGGGCGGCCCCGAGCGGATNATCACTGGAGTTACCCTGATGGGAGATCAGCATTAAATAGAGTATTTCCTCCCTGCCAGTAACAGGTTTTGAATGGAAAGCCTGGAATGTAAAAAAAGAAATAATGCTAAAAATCCAATCACTCTGACATCCTGTGAGCTAATAAGAGCACGTGAATTCAACAAGCTTAGTACTTCACAGTAATTAATTTGACAGCAAAGAGCTAACAAGAAAACAACAGGCAGAGCAGTGATGACTGGTTCATAGAGGTCACTGTCAAACAAGAAATAAGTGCAAACACAGTCCCTCTCCCTTTGAAAACAACTATTTCATTGCCCCAGTGAGAACGAAATGCCAAAGAGGGAAAATATTATGTCATTGGTATGGATAACAAATCTGGGAAGGTATTTCTAGTAGTAAAACAAGGTAGGGTTTTCTTTTTTACATACACTGATTTTTAATCATCCCTGTTACTCACTGCAGTGGCATGTTTTGGCTTTTTTTTTTTTTCCCCTCCCCTCTTTGGGTTAGCCAAAGCCATTTGCATATTCAAATATTGGGAAGACTTATCTTCTCTAGAAATTACTAACAAACTAATACACTAATAATCTCTGTTGTTATTTAAAGTGTGTCCAATAGCATTCTGGAGGCAGCTCTCACAGTGGACTTTCTCTAGCTTCCTCCTGGAGAATAACTTAATCAAACCTCAGATGCTTTCAGGCAGAGGAGCCTACAGGGAGAACAAACAGGGTTAGGAGAAAGAAATGTGCCATTTGATTTCTAATCTTGCTCAGGGAGCACGGCCTATTGATTGAGCCATAAAGCTCTGTTAATTTTAAGATATCCTCAGCTTTCAGTTCTTTCCCTTGGGCATACACTTGTTGCTTACACATAGTGGCTGAACTATCGGGGAAAGGGTAGCTTCACACTCCCCCCACCCCACTCTCCTCCCCTCCTCCCCTCTATTCTATTTGTTCTGAGCTCATCTGCGTGAGGATACATTTTCACACACACCTTCTCAAACCGGCTGCTATTCATCTGATTCAGGGTCATGCTTTTCCATACATTAAATGCAGGGGAAAACTGGGAAGGAAACGGCTGGGATTTGTGCTTAATGAGCAAGCACAGGGTTAGCCAGGGAGCCCTGCTGTGAGAAGGTACTGTATCAGAGGGTATTTTCTGTAGAAACATCAAGTCTTATGACTAGAATCTGATGCTTATTAAAGCTACTAATATAATGACTATATAAACTGAGATCCTCAGTCAGCATAAATCGGCTTGTTTCTGATGCACCAAACTGCTCCAACTCTTCCTCTATAGCCTAGATGTTCTCTCATGCCCATTTACAGGGGGGGCAGATGCAGAAGTCATGCTTTTGGAGAGACCAGTCAGTGCAGCTTTGCCCCTTCCTGAGACCGAGGGAAGCTCCAGAGACCCAGCAGACAGCCATGGCACGAGGCAGCTCCCTCACAGCTGTGTGTTTCCACGGTGCCCTCGGTGGGACCATAACGATGTACACGAGCCCCTCACATATCACGAAAGCACCTCTTACACTCTTAAACCATTAATAATATCTATTAGGTGACCTTACTAATCCCGTTGAGGAAGGATTTTCTTTACTGTACTGATGGCTGAACTGAATAGAGCTTCATATATAAGAGGCCTGGTTTGCACTAGAAAAGCTTCTCCTTTGATAACCAGCAAATACAAGTTTTACTAGCACAAGCATCTTTTTCTGCAAGCATTTACCAAATAAAATATGCTATACTGGCAAAAGCACTTTTTTTTTTTTGCTCATATAGCTGCATCTATATGGGGGATTTTTGCACGTAGTGAAACGCAATCTGTTTTAAATGGCACTTCAGAAGAGCATCGCTATCCCGCAGAAGTTTCAAGGCTAGGCCTTGAAGTATAAACTTCTGCCTCCTATCTCCAAGAGCTTTTTACAAGGTGGCCATTGTCATCTTGCTGGAAATCCAGAGAAACTGAGACGCAAGGTTACAGGGGCAAGCTGGGAGCACTGTGCTCTATCGGAAATTTGTATTCACGCCATTCTTTTGCCTCAGATGAAATTATGTACCTGTGATCAGACTGATCCCTCACTCCACACAAATACGTTTTAAACAACTGCAACAAAAGCAGAAGATGTTTCAAAAGCACCATAAAACTGTGGAAGGAAAAGTCCTATTGAAAATCAAGTACGTAAATGCTGTTTTGAGCAACCCGGACATTCTTTAAACTGGCAAAGGTTGATCCAACTCAAAGGAAAAACCACTAGAGGTTAATATGGCTCCTTTGCTTTGCCCATGTACCTTTAACTAAAAACTGCCTGTTAGCAGAGATTTGCTCCCTCTAAAAAAAAAAAGGGTCCTATTTTGATCAGCACTTGGAACGAGGGGCTATAGCAGGCAGAAACAAAGGACCTGACCAAACTGGGAACTCCTCAGGTACGAGAAGAATCTGGAAGATGAGTCACAGAGAAATAAAATAGAGCCCTCAACAGGTTTTGAAGAGCAGTTATTGAATGCCAGCTCCTCACATGAGTCTCAGGGAGGATGGGATCATGGGGGAGGCAGCAGTACAGGGTTACAGAGATCATACTCACAGCCTCAGCCTCCCCGCTCCCACTGCACTTGCTTTAACACAGCTGTAGTCCCGCTCCCTCCAGCTCAGCTACCTGGTGGTGCCTCACGGGCAGCATGTTGGCCGATTGTTCCTCTTCAACAATCCCTTTGCTCTTGGCGAATTTGTGCATCCGAGCTCCCAGGTTTGCTGTGGGGAACGAGGCACGGGTGGATCTCTCACGCCGCCGTGGAGCAACACAGTCAGGTACCGTGCCTCGGGCAGGTCTCCGCACAGAGCAGCTTGCCCTTTGGCAAAGGGACCAACTTCAGGGATCTGCTTCGATTTCCAAAGTAAAGGGACCAAACACCATCAGGCGGATACCCTGTGTGATATTCAAAAGCTATCTGCTGCTTGGTGACAGCCCAGAAGTGCCCTTGTTTTCCTCGCACAGTCTGTCCTCTGCAGTCCAAAGCTGTAGCCTTATAACCAGGCAGTGACTTCCTCTGAAGTTGCTTGTATTGACCTAAATAGGTTGGGGCGGGTGAGGACACACAGACAACATGAAAAAGCTGTGCTGGTTGCCCAACAAAGAAGTGTCTGCTTTGTGGTGAGCACTTTTAACATATAAGCACTTTTAACATACTGTTAAAGAACACGATTTTCATGTTTGTTTAAGTTCACACCAAAAGCCTTGCAAAGTAGCAAAGTGAGTAAAAATAAAATCTGCATTTAAGTGGTAAACAAAATAGTTAAAACTTGACTTTTCATAATTGAACACTACTTACTGAGGCAATGCATTTAGAATTCGACTGGTACAATTCTTCTGTGCATCCAGATGTGACTGATACATCTAATAGATCGGGAAAATGAACAGTAGGATGGAGCAATATAGAAATCACCTCTCCCAAGGAAATCAGTGATTATCTGGGGGTGGTGACCAGATGGAGAGGTTTCCCTTCAATTTTAAATGGAGCTCAGAAGAAATTAATGGCCGGCACCTTCGAAATGCCATTGTAGAAATGAGATACTGACGCTCGAGTCATCTCATGATGGACAACCAGTAGCACTTGACAAGTACCTGAACATAAGTTACCTTCTCTTTCCTATGAGCAAGCAGCACAATGCAAAGGACTTGTCTACACCTACTCCTGGTGAGACAAGGCTGCAGTCAGAAGACCCATGGTTAGGCTTGAATTTCTTCCTCTTTATTCCATTTTCACTAGCTGCAAGTTAAGGGTGACAGCATTCAACCCTCTGTAATTTGAAATCAAGTGGAGAAAAGTAGCATACGGGAATTCCTCCTCTTCATGGAGCTAGACACTAACAGCATGGCCTTGGTGCTGTACGGTAAAAGCCCTTTTCAGTCTTCTCATACTTAGTTGTTCAGTTTTGTTTCCATAAGTCTTTTGTTATATCAAACCAAAACTGTTGACAGTTTTGCACAAGAACTTCAGAATGTGTTTTTAAAGGTGATTGTGACTGTGGTTGACTGATTCACTCATTGCTGGGGCCAGGAGCACAGGGCCAGGACCAGCATCCCCCAGTTCAAGCAAGGAAGATCTTCCACTGGGGCAGAGCAGTAGCACTGCTGCAGTTAGTGGAGCTCTATGGATTTATCCCAGGTGAGAGCTGACCCACATGATTTGCAGTCATTTGCCCAGTGCTGTTCAGCTGTTGTAGGCCTCTAGCAAGCATGGTCAGTCTATCTCACCATCCACGCTTGCTACATTGACATCAGCTCCAAGCAAGGTCCTCTGCAACCACACTGCTGATATTCCAGTATTACTAGATTACATGAGAGATTTATTAACAAAAAAATCTTAATCACCTTCTGCCCTGCTCAGTACTTATCATTTATAAGTCATCACTCCCTGTTCCCTCTTGAGGGGATGGCTTGAATATGCCGTGGGATTAAAACAAAACAGATTGCAAACTCCATATGACTTGGGTGCTAACCCGGTGCTGCTGTTTCTACCAAAACACCTGAAAAAGCACGTACAATGTGACAGCTCAGGCTGTCTCCTTGACTGAGATGTCCCCTCTAAGGGGTTTTAAGATTGCGGGAGTTTTTCACTCCCCAGGTTACAAGCTGTTCGTATTGTTCTGTTATCTCCCTGCCATGATCTCTTCAGAAGCGGGGCAGTTTATTAAGGAAGAATAACCCTAAAACTTCTCCACAGCTCTTTGCTGTTTCTGAGTAATAGTCTCGCCCCCCTGACATTTATTGCTGTGGTTTAGATCCTTACCAAGAGCATTATTAAAAATAAATCATAGTATGGGGAAATATTACTGTGAAATGCACTGGTACTATTATATAAGAATAAGAAAACAAACAATTGCTCTGGAGACAGCAAGACCAGGAGCACATGGATCATATTAAGCAGACATTGGGTCTACCAAACCTATACAGGTACTAAAGTGTTAGGAGGGTGCAGAGCTACAACAGGAAAACGCGTTGCTCTTGGTTTTTTGCTTAAAAGATGAGAGACAGGGCCTAGGGGAGGGGAACACATTAAAAAGAAAAAGGATGAACCTTTTCTTTTTTTTTTTTTTTGGCTACTCCAGATGGGGTTTTCCTCCACTTAAATGCTGAAGGACAGAAAGATTTTAAATTAAAATCTTAATAAATACAGCCTTGAGGCTAGTAACATTATTACATCCAAGATGATTACAGCAACCAAGCCACAAAAGAAATACACATATATATATATAAATATATATATATATATTTGAAGCATAATAAGCCTCAGTATTTGGTTAGAAGAAGGCTAGGCAGCTAACTGACTTCCAAACTAGTGAATTTTCCATTCTGCTCTGCCAAAAGGCTAAACTAACACACTTAGTTTGCAGGGCTTAGTTTCATTTCTGTCCCAGATAGCATTATTACAGCTTATACTTAATGTATACATAGATGTATTAAAATAAACCAAAACAAACCATCACAATTGCTCAGATCACATGCATGAGGGTTGGCAGGAAAGAACCTCGAGTTTGCAATGTGCAATAGGAGATATGGATAATTAGTGAACTTCATTGTGAAAGAACAGTCTGGGTCCCCCAGCTTGCTTGAGTGAGCCAGGCTCTCCTTGAAACATTTGCCATTTTCAGTTGATCCTACCCTGAAGACAAGGTTCTCCACTTTACTTGTTTGTGTAGAGTTGTTTGGCTTTGTTTTGTTTTGGTTTTGTTTTTTTAATTATGGAAATATTTTAATAAAGGATACAGGGAAAATACAGGGATACAAAGAAAAGGATACAAGCTGATAAAGATGATTAAATCATAGAGCGACTGCAGAGTGGGTCATGAAGTGTTATAATCCCCAACTCCCCTCTGCTTTCTGCCTCAATGTGTTAATGCATCACACTTTAGTACAGTGACACTTTCAGCCCTAGGTGGAAATTCACACATGATGAAGAGGTGGAGGAGGATTTCCAGATGGTCAGACCTCAGGGAGTGCGAAAAGGTGGGGGGAGGAAGGGAGAAACTGCTGAAGGGAATCGGACTTTGGTCACATCAGTAATTTCCAGCTGAAAATGGAATATTAAAAAAAAACATCCCAAAACCAAAGAACAACTACCAACGATCCCATACCAGAGCCAGGTGCGTTCAGGTTTGGATGTTATGAGTGATAATTCCTTACCATTGCAGGTTGTGAAGGATCCCTTGGAAATATTGGTTTATTTGTCTGCAACAGTGAAAGGTGTGAGCTTCATTCTCTTGGCCATGGGTACTACAGCATCCCGACCTAGACCCAATTAGCTGTTTTACTTTCCACAGCTTGTCTGTACTAGAGGTTATTGTAAAGTGGTCCTTGCCCTGAATCGTGCACGAATTTTCCCTCCAGCAGAGGCTGCATTTGGCTGCTGCATGTCCCTTGGGATCCTCTTCTGCAGGGCCACCTCTCCAAGAGCAGCGAAGGGCACTGAGACAGAGAAAATGCAAGGCTTGCAGCCAGTTGGTCCCATCACACCCCAAAACAGGCCCCACTTTTCCTTTAGGGGAGCATAAGGCAGCAGCTGCTATCACGCAGCTGGACTTCTCTAAGACCTCATTTACTATGGCCTTTTGGGGGGAATAGGAAGGGAGTCATGGTCCAGAGTTCAAGGGGTCTGGTCCTTCAGGGTGAGAGGTGCTATAGCTGTGTAAAGAATTAGTAATAGATGGTATTTAAGTACAGCCACAGTTCTTTCCAGACATCAGGGTAAGGGGAAATATGGGGGGGGGGGAGGGAGAGGAGATAGTCCCCTTATCATGACATAAATAGCAAGCATTAGGTGTGATGGATCACACTGCATTTCTAAGGTCTCTTGCTTCATTTTCTGAGGTGTCCCTTGGGTCAGAGCATTTCCTCAACCACAAAATGGCCACTAGAGATGCCAGTGGTGTGCAGTCACAATGGAAAGGAATATTTTGTTTAATATCACCAGTAGGATTGCATGCTATTTACCCATATTTTCTGGATGGCAACAAAGTGAATTAACCACAGCATGATGAACTGCTTGGGCAGATCTCATGAGAAATGAGTTTCCACTTTGGGGAAATGTTTGTTGTGTGTCCACTCCCTGTCACTCCCAGTACGAACCATGTTGTGCATGCAGTTTAAGAAAAAGCTCAAGGACACAGAAGACACAGCTTTGCCTTATTCAGCTTCACTAGTCCAATTTCAAATCTGTAAAATCTGTGATTTTAACTGATGCTGAATTCCTCCTCCCATTAACAGACTCTGTATGTTAAAATCCTTACATCATGGCACAATGCAAAGAAACCTTGGGCATCTGATACAGTAGTGACTCCGAGGATGACCTATTCAAGATGCCCAGATACCTGCCACTGGCTTTAGTGGCAAGCCAAAAGCCTTGTAAAGCCTGCAGCATCCATCTCTGACTTTCTTCCCTAAGGACTCTGCGTGGCAGGTGCTTTCAGTCTGCCCACCTTCCAGATCAGGTGTCCAGAAATGCAGCGATAAATATATTTTTTTCTTCCCTTTTTCTAAAAGAGCTCAAGGTGGGTGGAGGGGATGGGCATAGGCTATTTTTATTCCTACCTTAATTTAGTCAGCAGTCCAATGGTTCATGAAAGAAGAGCTGGGCTCAGTCCCCTTCCCTGCCTGACGAATCCCAGGGAGCATAAAACAGGTCGGGTCTCCTCAGGAGGAGCAGATTATGGGGTGATGCTGGGACAGGAGCACTCTCCAAGCCTTCAGATGAGTCGGTGCATGACCTAAAGGGAAGATGATTCCACATACCTCTCTAGATAGACAGTTCAGAGAGGCAGAAGGCCAGACCTCCCTGCTTCCCACCCTGCTAGCCAAAACATCTGGAACTACCTAATCCATGTGAGACTAGCTTTGAGAGGGACAGAGGCAGTGCCCTCCTTGGCACAGAGCGTGCCCAGGTAAGTGCACTCTGCTGGGAGAGGAGACATACACACTCCCTGGGGCAGAAGGGAATTGAGCCACGTGAAATTCCCCATGTTCAGCACTAGCCTTTTGAGCGCCGCGCGTGGTGTACACAAAACATTGCCAGGCTGCCAACCACCCTGCCTTGCCCTTACAGGAGCGGACCCACGCTCCGTTCCTGGAAGGGAGCCGAGAGAGAGCCTAAATTGTGGAAGCCCGAGGGATCCTCAGCCCCCAGGCAAGGCAGATTCCAGAAGCTGTGTTCCCCATCACTTGCTTAGGCAGCAAAGCAGCCTCTTGGGCTTGAAGGCTGCCATTTTGAGGTGGCGAGCGGTGCAGGAAGCTTCGCCAAGAAAGGTAAAGATCCGGAGTTTGTGGTTGCTGTTGGGAATGGGGCATTACAACACTCCACACTGATGCCCAACAACATTTTTAAGTCTGCTTCCCCCAAACCAAATCATTGCTGCTGTTGCCACGCTGGCAGTCCACAAAGCAAGAGCAGATGGAGTTCCCCCAGAGTTCAAATCCCTGCACGATAAATACTGTACAGAGTATGTACCATACACAGTCTGCCCAAAGAGTGGGCATTATAGGAGGACAGAGTTAAATTTGCCAAAGGACTCTTCCCCCCCTCTAAGTGACAAGGCACAAACAAACTTGCAGGATTGCACCTGTAGGAAAATCAGTCCCTCTGTAACTCTTCTGCCCAGGTAACAGGGCTGAATTTGTTTACCAGCAGCTGTTAAAGGCCAAGAGAAGAGCACAGGTGTAAGTAAGGCTGTGTTTAGACAAGGCAAACACTTAACCAACTATTAAGATCGGAAAGTAAACAAGTGATTGATAGCAGTCGATAGAGATTGTTCTTAGAGCAGAAGTGGAAGAGCTGAATGAATAGAAAAGTAAATAGAAGCAAAGTATTTCCCACAACAGGACTGCTGCTGTGAACTATTACAGGTATGCAACAAGGAAAGAGCAAGCAGGTTCCCATCCCCAAGGCTGGAATGTGTTCTTACTTAGCAGAGACCACCTGGTACACAGCAGAGAAGACTTCATCTTCTCATTACAGACTTCCAAAGTTTAGAGGTAATATTCTGGGTTTGGGCTTCTGACACAGAAAATCCCATGCCTAGCACTTTTAACTGGGAGGCCAACATTAATAGTCTTTTGAAGAGACATCTTGCCTACTCTCAACCCCTTGGTTTAGCTCCCTAAACAAGAGGAGCCCCCAAGAAGCTTGTGACAACCAAAAAGGAGAATCCACCAGCAGAGAGGGAAGGAGTCACTCCGTGCATGTGTCACTTGCTGCAGCCTGTCTGGGGTGACAGTGCTGTCAGCAGTAAAGGGTTACCAGGAGAGGTGGGGCTGCTTGGAAACAGGCCTGGATGCTGCAGAGCTTTTCACCTTCCACTTCCTTAGCTTTTCCATGGCTAGGAACAGGCTGTGAGCCCATTCCAACGTCTATGTTCAGGATAGGTCTCCCTTTTCCATCAACTTGTTTAACTCAAAGTCCTGGATTATATATATATATATTTATATTTTTTTGGGGGGGGGGGG
>VZTM01031724.1:6340-20147 GCA_013400555.1 Jacana jacana
TGATTATTAAGGTTTCTGAGGAGTTTGAAGTTTGGAAAATGCACTTATTTCACTCTAGCTTTTCTGTAACAAAGTTAATTGTTCATTGCTATAAGGCTGCTTTTGTTTGTCCACAGTTTGTTGCTGTAAGGCTGCATTTGATGTGGAGATATAGACTACTGATGCTGATATGCAAATCAGCTGAACAGACTGAAAGGCAGTCATTCTGAAATCTCTCACTAATGCCTCTCAACTTTCTTTTAAAATCTTCATCAAGAACATCTAATTTCATGTCAGTGTGCACAACTGTGTGGGCATTGCAGAAATACATTGCTGGCTTCAAGGTGTTTAGATGGTATATTAGAGGTACTTTTTGTGTAACTATTGGTACTCCACTGCATGGACACCTGATGCAGTCTTTTGCTATCGAAATAGCCTTTTTTTAGTCCATCAACAAAGTTCTTAAAGGCAGTAGCTGAGGAATTCAAGAACTGACATGAAAAAATCTGGAAGTTCAACAGGTGTGAAATCTCTTCCAGTCAAGGCAGTGAATTTAGCTTTAGCCCCTAACTGAGAAAGAACCCATGGCAATGTGCATACACCAGGAATTACCCTAGGCCCAACCTTTGTTATTTCTAATGGGAAAAAAATAGGTCTGTATCTTTCCACCTGTATTGTTCTCTCAATTGTAATTTCAAATTCTTTGAGACAAAGCCTTGTGTTTACCATATGTCTGTATGCTGCCTAGAACAATTGGATCTTGCTCTAGATTTACCCTGTAGATATTCCCATAATTTGAAGAATTCAAGTGTTGCTATTTTTTTATTATTATTTTAGTGGGATGTGTTCCCTTAAGGAAATTTATACTGTTCTTGTATTTCTCCTTCCTATTGTGGCTTACTCTTAATCCACTTGAGTTTCACTCCCACCAGCAGTGCATTCAAAGCCACAAATAATTATGTCCTCTTTTGCCTACTGTTTTCATGTTTGTTCATTTATTTTTTCTAAGACATGTCAAAAAAAAGCTAATAGCTAGGAGTGAGTGGCTGTTAGCAGGAGATACGTACGTGCCCTTCCTTGCAATGGATGAAAACCATGTATCTGTGTTAACTCTTGCTTAGTGACTTGTATGCCTGTAGCAGACAAAACCACAAACACAGTACTCTGGAGACTACAAGTAAATAGATTTACATATTGTAGTGTCAGGTTACAGAGTTTTCACTTGTTCTCTAGCATTTAGAAGCCGGATCCAGTTACTAATTAAGAAATAATTATATGGCAAATAAGTCTTAAAATATATGTGGACCTTGCATAGCAAGGAAATACCTTTCCAAATATAGAAAAAGTCTTACCCATAATGAGGACACATTCTGAATGAAATAAGAGGTGGTTTGCATGGAGACCTTTAAGCAACAGCAAACCTGATTTGTCTCTGGAGTACTAGAAGCAACTGAGTTCAGTATCAGCAGGTGAGTCAATGGGTTCTGGTATGGTGCTTTCACTCTCTGGGTTAATACAAACCTGGAGAAAAGGGACATTCTTCTGCTGAGGTTAGCATGTTGCAACAGGTCATAAAATGTAAGTCATCCACACCTGGTCTGGTAAGTTTTTATGGCTCAAAGACTTTTTTTTCATAGCCTCAAACAGTAAACTCTAGTGTTGCTTGGAAAATGAGTGTGCAGATTTCAGTGCAGAGGAGCAGAAATCTAAAAAAGAATAATACTTAAAAATCAGCTCTATTCCTTACCTGAAATCCCTTTCTGAAGTGGCAGGAGCATTCCTGTCTCCTACAAACAGATATTGTTGTTTCAGATGGATAAACACAAATGGTATCAAGTAGACCTCAGGGGTGGTGCTTTCATTTCCAGTTGGTCTGCTTTTAACCAGGTGCCCGAGGCGACGCAGCCTGGTCCGTGCAGAAGACATGGTATTTCATGGGTCAGATTGGACTGGCAAGGCAGGGAGATTGTTTCAGACCTCTCCTTAGCTGCCAAAACTAACTCTTAAAGTTCACAAGTAGGATGTATTCTGCAAGGTTATCCTCTTTGAGCACATGCAGTAATTTTCTCATGATTTTTGCCAAGGAAGTAGTATTATTATGAAGGCAGAAGTTCCTAGAACTTGTCTTGTGAAAACCAAAGAGGGCAGTGACAATGAGGATCACTTTCTTGCTGTATTATAGGTTGTAGATATGTTTGAACTCCTGTAAAGAGAATAAGATTAGACCTTAGGCAGGCTCTAAATGCCAAAGCAGGCACTAGAAATAAAAAAAGGAAGCCATTTATTTTTAGTGTATGATGCAATATTTCACCTGAATATTCCTTATATCTTTTTTACCAATAAAATATAATCCATGGATGTCTGGTCTAGGAGAAATTATGTAATATTGCCCTTTTTTTGCCCATATCATAAACTACTATTTTTCAGTGGTTCAGAATGATCTGTGTATACAATTTTATCTGGTTGCCACATACAGATAGAAGCTATTGTTTAAAACTATTGCAAGAAACAGGTGGTGATTATTTCCCACCCTGATGATCTATAACTTTGATAGGCTATCACAAGCCACCAGATTATTCAAACCCCATGGTACTTATAAGGAGACAAATAGACCACTTTCATGACACATATGCAATTACTTCTTTAGCAGACTTGTGTATTTTTTTTTTCCCTGACAGTTCCTATTAGCACACTTACTCCAAATGAGCAGCAGTCAATTACCAGACTAATAATGTTGGTACTGAAGTATTATTTGTAATACATTGATGACTACTTTGTTTGAGGAGGTAGGACAAATTAGCCAAAGGGGTAAAGTCAATATCAGTAAGTTACAGCCTATTTAGGTTGCATGTGAATTCTCTCATTCAGAAGGAAAGCAACCGTCACTATAGCCTAATCCCTAAGAGATTTCAGCTCTACTGAACTGAAGCCATGTGACTTCCAAAGTAAAGCATCTACACAGAGATTCAACAAATGTCTTACAGTGGGATTAACCTCTGGTAAAAGAAAGCATTAACTTCACCCTTTTCTGGAGTATCTCCATGTAGAAAAACACTATTATAATTGTAGATGAAACCAGACACAGCAGCAGAATTAGGCTTTCAAATGACTGCTGACATAAATGTGGTCAGACCCTGTCAGTAAGCAAATTGACAATTACTCCCATTCCTTCATTTCTAATTTTTTTAAAATTTGAAGTTTCCATAGAAAATAAAACTCAAAAAGAGGGTTTTGCATTGCCTAAAATGATTAAATTAAAGTAGGCTGAAACCAGTCATTCTGAAAATGTTTTTGGCACTTTTTGTGTATCTGTATGGAATGAGGCCATGAGTGATGGCAGAGGCCTACTCTCCTGAATGTGCAAGAGGAACTTAATGAAAATCACAAAACTATAGGGATAGGGACTAAAATAGTACAAACTCTGTGCCTCATAAAAACTGTAGGTAGTAAGAGCAATATTGTGTTTGCCATTACAATTTAAAATGTAAAGTAGAAGCAATGCAAGTATAAAACTGTACATTAGACTTTACTACTCATTGACTATGGTTCTAAGCTACTGAATTTTGTATCTGGTCACTATAGCTTCCAATTAATTACAAATCTGCATATTCAAAATAGCTTTTATGAGAAAAAGTTGAGAGATGTGAAATCATCAATCAGAGTTGCTTTTAAAAGGTAAGTAGCTACATTTTAGGATAATAAAAAGTAAGTACACTTTGTAACAAGACGCAGTGTAATCTTTAGAGAGACCCACTGCCAACATGTGATCCTTTGGCATTTGTTTAAAGAAGATGATTCTTCTGTCCTTATCAGTACAAATAAAAATGTGTCTATACATATAAATAAATAATCTATTTTATCTTAAACTTAAAACTTTTTAAAGCTTTCCTGTTGCACACAGGTACGTGTCATAGCAAAAATAAGTAAATAATGATAATAAAAACCAAACTACAAACAAAAAACTGTGTGAAGTGACATACTTTATACTATATGGAACTCTGGCCTAACAAAAGAGACTTACCTTTGCCTGACTTGCCTAGTCATTATAGTATTCCAATATCCATGGGAGTTTTTATTTCCATTGTAAAAACATGTTTTTGTATGCTTTAGGACTGACTGAACTATGAAATACCAGCAACACTGTGTTCCAAAAGGTGATCAAGTGCCAGGAAGAATCATTTAAACAGCAGTTTTGTTTATTGCAATTGCTAACATTGTTGAGCCTTCATATGAGCAGCACAGTGCTTCAACTTTGTTTAGATAAACATGAGATATGTTTTGGGCAGATAAACTCATAAGCATAGAAGATAAATGTGTTTTCTCAATTCATGTGTACTAGAATTGGAGGTGTCTTGTAAAGTTGTGAACTTACTAGTGTTGCTGATACCATTCAGAGTAGCTGGAGCTCAAGATATGAAATTTGCATAGCAAATATAGCAGCAAAAATGTAATTTATTTATCAAAAGTCTTTACAGTACCACATCAGCAATGATTAACTGTGAGTGTCCGAGCAGGAATCTGCAATGATTTGCATACATCTCTGTTATCCCAGCCAGTTCAGAAAGCTGGCAGACCATGGGACCTGGTGGTCTGGGACAGAGATGCCAGCCCATCAGTTTCGCACACTTTTGTGTTGTAACTGCAGCATGCCAGGAGCCGAGAGAGCAGTGCCAGCTATAAAATCACTCATCATGCACTATTTGTCTCCCTTGAGATGTTATAAGAAGCCTGCAACTCATTTTGATGGAAAAATATTTGTACCATCAGTTAACCATAACAAACTTAAGTACAGCCAGCGAAAGGCATTTTTGTGCTGCCCAGCAGCAGAGATCCTCTGTCCAGCCGGGGCTAAGCTTGCAGCAGGAGCAAGAGACAAGCACACTGAAGCATCATTTCCCTGATAACCAGTGCTCAGGTGTCACGCCAGTATGGCTGCCTTGGCTCCACGGATCCCAAACATGAAGTGGTAGAGTTTCTGTATGGCATCTACCAGCCACATGCTGCTTAAAGTTAGCTGAGGGATTTCTGCATCAAATCCCATGTCCCAGGTGCCACCTGAGAGAGCTTTGCAAGGCTTTATAGCTCATGCAAACATGGACGTCACCAGTCAAGCTGATAGCACAAAGTCTGCCTCCAGCTATTTCTGAAGCAAGGCTCAGCTAAGGAGTTTAGAGAACCAGCAGCACTGTCAACTGACCTGTGTGTTGCTGAGGGGAGAAGGGTATTGCATTCTCCCCAAAACCTCTGTGATGGTCTTTGTCTTGCCAGATCATAACTTTTGAAGCAGTGAGAGCTTTAGTAACATTTATTTTGTAACAAAGCATAATTTGCCTAACCTCTGACAATACCTTTCTCTGGCAGTAATGTTTTCCTGCATAGTTAACTGGAAAAGGTAACATGAATTGCTGAATTACATGCTAAAAATATGTGAAAATTCAAATTGCTGTAGTCAAGAGGGAGACATTATTGTGGTCTGATTCAACTGCATGAGTAGGCTTATTTTTCAGCCAATTTACTGGGTTGTACAGAACTCAACAAACAGGAAATTTGGATGTAACTCAACATGTTGCATCATATGGCAAGAACTGTAGAGTCTATATTACCAATATTTGAATGTTTCCTTTAGTAACAAAGATATTTAAATTTCAGAACTATTAAGCATTTTACTGACCGTTCTGCTGATTGAAGTCTGCATCATGTTTAAAATTTACACATCTGAAAGGTGACAGGATAGAAGTAGGAAATAATAAACATTCAGGTCAATCTTTCCAGAAAAAAAGCTTGGAATTTTAAAAGTATGTTGACAAGCCCTATTGACTTTATTTACCCAATGAGACTACCACGCAGGTATGACATGCACACAAAGCAAACTAAGAGCTGGGTGCATCTACGAAGTCCACCTAATACTGTAAACCTCATAACACTGTAAAATTTTTAGAAGTCAATGTTGAAATGTGCAGCAGAATGTGTTTCTGTAAAAGTTAACAGACATAGCTATAGGAAGGCTGTGTGAATATTTCAGTTGAACTGACACTAAGTAAATTATACTTTGTATTTGTATCACAGTGAGGATCAGGAATATCTTTCCTCCCATAGAAAAAAAAATCTTAAAATTAATAAAAACAAAGGAAAAGGTTTTGCACTTTTTAAACAAATGTCAGAATTAATAGATTCAAGCTGTATGTGTGATTGTATTGCTCTATTCTCATTATTAAGAATAAAATATAATTTAGAACACTTGTACAAGGAAATAATGTTTTTCAGAAATTGAAGAATTTGTACTAGCAAATATTGGCATTTTGGCCATTGGCAGTTTAAAATTCACCCTAGTGAATAAGAATTTCAGAAATATCTTTTTATTTTTTCTTATGTTCAAAGAGGATCTGACCCAAAAATTACTGGAGTGTGTCTCCTTTACATCCTGTTACCCTCAAATATTGAAGATCTCACCAGGAAGAGCCATATCATGCAAATGTGTATTTAATAGCTTCTTTGAAGCCTGCTATCAAAAAAGTTTAATCATCAGAGTTGATTGTCTGTCCTCTTGAGCACAGAGTTATCTGATAGCATTGCTTGGAATAAACATAATGAGCCTTGGAATTTGAGGACAGTACCAGAATAAACTGCTTTAGACAGAGTTTCAATTACAAATTGAGGCTAAACTGGGTTTGTTGGAGAAGCAACCAAGCTACAAGCAGATGAGTTATCTATTAACACTGTCACAAGAAAAGCTGCGTGGGGTAGAAGATTAAATACAGTGTAATACATGGTATGACAACAATTCATGACACAAGCTGAAAAGCATTAAGTATTGTTGCATTGACATTTAACACTTTGTATTAGATAAATACTATAAAGTGATTTGGATTTGACATGGTCATTAGTATGTAGCCTAGTTCTGTTTTTCTATCATTATTCATCAGGATTAAATCTAGTCAAGTCAGTAGCAGCACACTGTGTTTTCAGTGCAAACATCAAATTGTAAAAGGTGAAGAAAGCATATGATTTGTTTTTACTACTGGAGCCTCCATCCTGAAGAACAGGAAAAGTGTGAAAAAAACTTCTTGCATATCGGTTCTCTATGAAAAGGGTTGGACATTTGCCATTGAAAATTGAAGATATGAAACCTTCTGCAGAGTCTGCCATTGACTGGACCTTAGTTCTGCAGCCAAGACTGTGACAGTTGTAGCATGACTTGTATGTCACCAGAGATAACTGATGGGAAAATGCATTAAATTAAGTTGATGTGGTTTTAATGGAAGTCTACATCAAATTAGTAAAAAATTATCTTGTTTTTCTGTTTTGGAATGACTCTAGATTTTGATCTTCAAAATATGTATTTTCCTAAAGCTAGCGGAGTGTGGAAGCCATATGCAAGAGTGAGACTGAACTTCCTTGTGACTAATGCAGCTGGTCGCTATTTTAAGGAGAAAACTGTTATCTTGATATGAGGAGAATACCAGGAAACTAGCAACAATAATAGAAATCATTACATTTCAG
Organism: Jacana jacana; assembly: GCA_013400555.1. Lineage (NCBI taxonomy): Eukaryota > Metazoa > Chordata > Aves > Charadriiformes > Jacanidae > Jacana > Jacana jacana. Next base: position 13,820 of record VZTM01031724.1, read on the forward strand.
AGTTAAAAAATATTTGGAGTGCAAAAAGAACCCTGAATTTCTCAAGCCTTCAGTCTGTGTACATATTCCAGAAATCTGACTATCTTGGGTTTTTTTGTTTTATGAGTTGCGAGGAAACACTTGTAAAACTAGAAATCAGTTTTTACCAGTAGATCTTGCTACAAAACTAATGCCTCCCAAGTAGAAAACAATAGAATAGCTGTGTCACTAAAAGCATAGAGGTCTGCTTCCTGTTATTTCAGAACAGTTGGTCATTCTGTAGTGCACTTGTTAAAATATAGCTCTACAGATAATGCTTTACATGAGGAATACCTTTTCTGTAGATGACCACTATTGCTGAGAATCAGTAGCAGAGCCTGAATGTAATTAACATGAAGCAAAATCTTGGTGGGGAAGGGAAGTCAATAAATCAATGCATAAAGTGTTTACCTTTAAGCACATATGCAATTTGAGGACTATTAGAAATCTTTTATTTCACCAGCATGGTAAATACTGTGGAATAGTCCTAGTTCACTACCAAACTGTGAATAAGTACAAATATAAAGAAGTCAAGCCCACACAATGCAAAGCCACAGTTTAGACTGCTTCACAGTCCCTGCCATCCTGGACTTCCTGTGATAGCCAGAAAGTAAATATCCCAGGAGACTTTATGAATAATACTACAAAAATAAATCACTCATGCAAATCTAACGTAACTGTTTCCAAACTTTTTGTTTCCCTTTTTTTCTCCCAATAAATTTCAATCTTTTCAGCAAAGTCCACTACAAGACATGATCTCAGTAGATACATGTTTCCTATACATAATTTCAAAGCAACAAAATGTAGCAGTATTTAGGGAAAAGGCCTGCTGTTTTTCTTTCATTATTTTATGTCTTCTTCCAAAGAGCTTTTACTAGATTTTATGGACTGGGACAAGCAGGACTTTTGTTTTCCTCTCCTATCAGACTAGCTGTTTTCTTTCTCAGTCTTAAAAGTAATATTTATATTTCAATAGCTGTCTGATAGGAGGGCAGCCAGTGAGATTATTTGGCTCCAGTCCTAAAAGAGGCTTTTACTACCATTTTGACAAGAACACCGGATATTTGTAAACTTCCTGTGGGGCAGTTTGCTTGTGTCAAATTGCATTGCTTTTCTGGCCTGCTTGCAGTCTGTCAGCCGTATGTGTAGTTACGCCTCAAGTCACTGTAGGACCACCTGGCACTGTAGGACCACCACAGCCTTGTGAAACAAAAACGTGGCAGCTGATGCCTGCATCCAGGTTTGAAAGTATCTGGATGATTATGCTGAGGACACTTGATATGGTGGGACAATTTGAGGAAAGTTGCAGTGTGGAAGTGGGCCCCCCACTCCCATCTTCCCAAGGGTTTTTGCGGTATGGAGCAAAGGAATGCTTTGCTTGTGTGCAGCTCACTTTCACTGGTGCTTAAGGTGAGACTAAAGTTGTCATGTTGCTGTGGGGTGGTTGTGAAGAACAGTTCTGTGGTCACCCACACTGCCTTTACTTCTACGCCTAGAGACACTTTGAAAGTCTCAGCAAGAGACTGAAGAATTGAAGCATCAGCTTCAGCTAGTGTTTTCAGAACGTTCTGATGCCTGTGCATGCATAGCTCTGGGCTCCTCACATGGGAAAGTGGGACTTTTCTAACACACAGTTGCTGCCACACACAGCCTTCTGCTAGTAACACTTGCAGAATAGGCCAGACCTCAGTAGCTGGTTACTTAAATACACTACTGCTGTGGCACAAGGACAGTTTACCAAATATGAGATCTCCAGTGCTGCAGAGGGATCTTCTCCAGAGGACTATTAAACAGAACTCCATAATTTGTTCTGGGACTGTCTCATCCATTTAGTTTTGAGCATGGATGAGCACTTGTTTCCTGGTCTTATCTCCTACCAGATCCAACAAGTCCACCACAAGATCCAAGTGTCTACATTGTTACTGACTAGTAAGAATAAATCTGCAGGTGATGAAGGGAGGAGCCAGTGATGCAAGCAGCTGGCCAGCCATGGCTCTTCAGAGTGTTTAGATGTCCTATAATACATGCAATTACATTTAATTTTTCCCATCTGCTGCAGGTGGCATGTGATTATATGTAGTATGCCTTTCTGCAGCCATCAGCCTGTCATCTGTCCTGCCACTGCTTTTCCTAACAGGAACCTACAGCCAGAACATGCACATGCACAGGTGCATGTAGAGGGGAGGAAAGTTAAAACAGAAAGATTTTCATTTGTGCACATTGCACAGGCTGCAAAACACAGTGCTGCATGGCCATGCAGAGGCCATACTTGTCTCTTCAAACAGTGCCTTGTTGCCAGGACTCATCAGTGTCTGAAGTTACAAGGTGAATTGGGCGATACCTGGAAGAAAAACAGTGAAAAACACTGGTCATGTTTTGTCCTATGGTTGCAGATGGCCCTTATATTCTCCACCTATTTCACTGCTTTTTACTGGTCGAGTGACATGTTGCTTATATTTTATGTCCTTGGACTTTGTATTTTTAGTGCTGTCTTGTTTGACCTTTGTATGTTAAGTGCAAAGACAGCTTCTCAAGATAAGGGAGATGTTCAAGAAAATATTTCAGTGTCCAGTGCATTTGCACACTAAACTTTGAAGAGTCTTCTGCAAAGGTGAACCAAGGAGAAATTAGAAAAGAGGATGGGCTTGGTATTCACCACACACTCTAAATGACTTTGTCACTGTCCCCCACAAAGATCAATGTCAATACCTGGGCTGGTAGTGACTTTGCTGTTAGCTTTTCATAGTGTGGCTTTGCTGTAAAAGGTATTTCCTTCCATTGTGAGAAGTTGCCTATTTGAGTCCTGGGGCAACCACAGCCTCTTCAGCCAATCCCTGACACTTTGGGGGAGCAGAGGGTGTCACAGAGGCATTGCTACACTAGAGTGGCTGCATGCAAGAAATCATCTGGCTCCTTACCAGCTGGTTTATTGAAGACATTCAAAAAGTCTGTCTTACAGCTGAAAAGGAGAACATATCTCCTCCATGGCTGGCTATTTTGCTTTGGATGTTGAAGTGGCAGAACAGCGTAGTAATGTGTCTTGTCCTATCTGAGACTGTGATGCTAATGGCAAAATACAATTGGTATGGACAATTAAAAGCTATCTGTCAAAGACTCTGAACAGATACTCTTCTATTGACTTTGCTTGTCTTTTCAAAGAACCAGTATCTTAGGTTTGGCCCACCTGGCTGTTGCTATGTTTCTGGCTTCAGAATGGAACAGGAGATAGCATCCACTTAGTCCAGGTTTCCACAGCTTTCAGAGGTGCTGTTGCTGCAGAGACTGGCTCATTGCTTATGGCACGCATTTTTGCTTGGTTAGCTATAAGGACACTGGTCCTTTATTACACGCATCACGGTTTTCTTCTAATGGTCTATTCCACTTCCTTGTCCGGTGTTTGAAGGAACCCTCTCTGCTGTCTAGTTTATTCTTTGTCTTTCCATTTCATAATATTACGCATGTTTGCATGGAACATGCAAGAAAAATCTAGAAATGCACAGAGAGATGACTTGCATAAGTACTAGAGAAGGCCCAATAGTACAAGTTGAGTGATGTATTACATTGCATAATTCTGTCTGAAATTGACATGAATTACTTGAAGCTACTGCCTTCATACTCTGTCTAAAGAAATTTTACTTGAGAATTTTAAAAATATATTTAGTGAGAAGTACCTTTTCAATGCTCAGCTCTTTAGATTGCTGCTTGGATTACATAATACAGTTTGAGCTACATGGAAACTAATGTTTTGATGTATGGAAATTGAAAAATGTATAAAGAGCTTCATCTTTTATTTGCCCTTTCGAAAAAAGGCAACATGTAATCCTGTCTTTATGCAAATAATTGGGCATCCGCCAATTCACAAAGGGGAACAAAACCTGTATTGCTATTTTATATTCACCAGAAACAATCTTGTCTTTGCATTAGCTATGCTGCATTTAAATTGATTAAATGCAAGTTGACCTACGCAGAATTAGGAAATGTTTTTGTCATGATGTCTTCCACAATACCTAAGTAAACTTATGATTTGACACTAAACCATCCTGCACAAGCTTTAGATGTTGTATTCCTAAAGACTTTATTTTAAATTATTCATTTTAAACTTAAGGATACAAAAGTTTAACCAGCTAAAAGAACTGCAATTATTCTTCCAAGAAAGTAATGCTTATTATTCCAGACAAGAAAAACTTTTCAGAAAATGTGTGCTTTAAACACAAAAGAAATATCTGTCCTCATAAATAAATAACGGGTGCTCTCAAGTGCTGAACTGCATTGTTGGACTGGGACCCTAAGTGCTAGTTTCTCTGAATGATTTGTTTAAGTTTCATCATGTCAGCATGACTGCGCTACTTCCACTCATTAGTGGATACAATGTGACTGGCCAGCTCAACAATGACAGGCACTTCTGTTAGGTTACAGAAAAGATATAAGGTCTTTCCATGCTTTGTGATTTCCCAAGAGAACAGGGGTTTTAAATTTGTATTTTTCAAGTGACTAATTAGGCTAACTGATATAAAACAAAGCAAAAGAGGGGAAAAAAAAAGACAACCACCAAAAAAACCCAGATATTTTCAGTCAGGAAAAAGACATATGTGTGGAACAGAACAAATTCAAAATCACAGTTAATGTCACACAAGGAAGAGGGTATTGATCACATGCCACATGTACTGATACAGACAAGTATCTTTGTTTCAAGATCATGGAATGTCCCAGAAGATTGTGGAAGTGTACAATTTTGCCAAAAGCTGTAACTAGTCATCAAGCACATAGCTGGAACTGAAGGCTTTGAAAACTCACGTGAAAATAATTCAAGTTCATTAGACTGATAAGGTTGATAGAGGATTCTTTACACTCATAAAGGATTTTTCTTCAAGGAGCTTGTCTTTTCATTTTTTAAAATGTTGCACAGAAAAGTGTGCAAATACAGCTTCTACTATCCATTTGAATAGAGCCACAACATAATCAATTTTGATGAATAAGATACATGGCTAGCAAAAGATACAATATTGTTAAGGATTTATATTTGTGCAAAAATGCACAAATTCATTTACCATACACTGCTTATTTAATTTGTCTTTTATTACAACTAATTCCAAAGATTTTCCAGAATATTAAAATGGTGTGTAAGGCTTCTGAACAGTGCATTCAAGGACTCACTGTTCTACTGGATAAAGTACAATTCAACTTGCACTTCTAAAACAATGTATATTTATTCAGTGAATTTGAAAGGGGGGAATGCAATTTATATTTCTATTAATCAGTTAATCTGCCTTTTAAATAAAATGATGAAAAATTTAGTATGGAACTATTCAGGTTTTTTTTTAATATTCATACATTAGGTTTAAATCTGTGAATGGAATAAAACCCACTGTGCTGCTTCTGAAATAGGTTAACTTGCAGTGCTCCCAAAACTGTGAAAAACACGAAGCATAGCTCTTGTCACTCTCAGAGTTACTTATTTGACAGGGAGGAGACCTAACTGATGAAAACAGTTTTATTTCAGTAGGTTTCTGATTGCAAATCTATATGTATGATTCTATTTCCAATTAAGGACTTAATCTCAAACCAGTGACAATCAGTGAGACTATTTCTGTCTGATACCTCGACCTGATGCATCTCAGAAAACTGAAACCTTGCACATAAAACACTTAAACTTTCTTTGACAAGGGAAGGACTGAAGAATGGCAGAACAAACGAGTGCAGAAAGATATTGATTTCCCTAAGCGCAAGCCCCTATCGATGGTCAGTTTATCAGAGAGTAAGGGCCTCCCAGTGATCCTCCCAGCAATTGCTTAGCAGGCAATGGGGAAACAATTGAACTATATTTGGTGTAATTAAGTATAGGTGATGGCCTAACATAGTTAACAAATATAACTTGTTCTTGTTCAGCATTAAGACAGCTAAAATGCCATAGGCTTTGACTGAGATCATAGAATCATAGAATCATTTAGGTTGGAAAAGACTGTTAAGATCATGGAGTCCAACCATGAACCTAATACTACCAAGTCCACCGCTAAACTAGGACACCAAGCACCATGGCTACACGTCTTTAAAATACCTGAAGGGATGATCAAAAGACAGGATTACTGTACTTCAGCCTGGAGAAGGTTCCAGGGAAACCTTATTGCAGTTTTTCAATACTTAAAGAGGGCTAATAAAAAGGTGGGGGCAAACACTTTAGCAGGCCCTGTTGTGTTAGGACAAGGGGTAATGGTTTTAAAATAAAAGAGGGTTGATTTAAACTGAGTATAAAGAAGACATTTTTTACAACAAAGTTGGTGAGACATGGGAATAGGTTGCCCAGAGAGGTGGT
>VZTM01031725.1:0-21405 GCA_013400555.1 Jacana jacana
TTAACAGCATATTGTTCAGAAATTGCTCACTCTCATAGTGATAAGTCCTGATTAGACCAAAGGATGGTATGCAGAGAGGCCCTCACTTATGCTTATTGCTAGAACAACCAAGGTCAGGGAATTTTGTTATTTGCCCCATTGGAGGGTTGGAAGTGGAAAAGTATAGAGGGGTCACACTTGTAGGGAGGAGCAGATGGGACAGGTGACCCAAAATTGACCAACTGGGGTATTCCACCCCATCCACTTCATGCTCAGTATAAAAGCTGAGGGATCAAAGGGTCAATTCTCTTCCTTCAATGGCCGACATCTGCCTTTGATCCTGGTCTGTGCAGTCCTGAATCCATTTCCGGAATCCAGCTCCTGTTGGTCACCAACACACAATGTGTTTGCTAAAATCATTGCTTATCATTAAATAAACTTCTTGCTTTTTTGCAGTTACTGAGCTCTTGGTTTCCCTCTTCCTTCCCAGTTTCTTATATGTAGTCACTTACATTCATGTGTATGATGTAGAGAGCTCATGTCAGCACAACTATTTTAGGGCTTCAATCAGGTCATTCTCTTCCTCATCACCAATCATTATTTTTTATCCAAATTAAAAGTACCAACATGAAGCGGGTTTTTTTTCCCCTCTTTCAGGTAAGCGAAGGTGAGCTTGAGCCTGATATTTACTCCTGCTTCCTGGAGCAAGACCATGGGTTCAAGCAGGTGGCATTATTTCCATTTGGAGGGCTCAACCTCTGCAAGCAATAGGTCCAGACAGACTGGGAGGGGGCAAGGGTGGGAAACAGAATTGTGTTGCAAGAGCTTTGGCCAGGGTGGTATTACTGTTGTTTAGCCTCTCTGTGTCTATTTTCAGAACTATAAAATTCAGCAAGAAGCGGTGATCAGCTCTTCTTCTTTACTTCCTTCAGTCAAACCTTTTTCCTCCTTGCTCATTCTTTTAAATGATCTGGGTTAAAAGAAGTCAGGCAGAACATTACTGGTTTTCGCTGCCTTGGGTCAGGAGAAAGCTTCAAGCAGCATTCCTAGGACCCATTTGTGAAGGGTTGGTGTGCTTAAATCCACCAGACTCCTGCTGTGATAAACACAATGGTCATTTACATGCAAGCACCAGTCTGGTTCTCAATTTAAGTCCTTTGTAAAAGTTTCTAAGCTTCATTTCTGTAAACAGAAATTCTCTTCCCTAACTGCCCCTTCTGCCTACAGTTGCTGGTAGACTACTGATTATTTTCTTTAACCATGACGTGAACTATGCCAGCAAGAATATAATTACATATTAATTAAATCACATTTGTGTTAAGCTAACAGCAAAGTGTTGACAACATTATGGAGGGAGAGAAACAGGGAGAGAACTTTAGAAATAAAATCTCCCATCAGAATGCAATTAACCTGATGTTCACCTTCTCCTTTATGAACCGTCAGAAGGAAACTTTTGTGTATTATATCCTGACAACATAACTCTTTTTTCCTTCTTCCTTGTCATAAATCAAGATCCAAAGAGCTTCCTGGTGATACTCAGTTGAGTTCAATCTTGTTTTAAAAAACACCTGGCCTTCAGATCTCTGGAAACCGGTAGAGTAGTCCAAGGAAGTATCACAATAGGCTGTGCTATATTCTCTATTTGTCCCTCTACATTTGCTGTTGGGGGAGGATACTATGGTAGATGATACACCATTAGGTTGACAGTGCCCAGCTGCTGCTATATTCCTGTGGATTAGGGGAGCTTTCACTGGAAGGACAGGAGCACACTGATTTTGCTTTATGTGAGTGTCTGCATCCCCTGGACTGGGCCCATATAAGTTTTGATTTCTAACAGAGGTGGCACATTATGGTTACGTGCCAAATAAATGGTTCTGCAGGATAAAATCCCATCTTTCCTACCCAGTAGAAAATGCACCAAAATAAACTAACGATTCCTTGGGTTTTGTATGACATTATATATTTGGTCCAGGTGAAGTCAAACAAAGAATAGAAATGTTGCCTCTGTTCCTGAGAGTCTCCAATGTAAATATAAGACATTATAGACAAATGCAGTGATAGGAAAATACAAAGGAAAAGCATGACCTAATTGAGCAGTGGGTTCAGGTATTCAGAGTAGCAACACCTTCACACCCACATGCATTTTATTTATTTATTATTTAGTAAAGCAGTTTGTTTTCTCTAAAAATATACATGCACAGAGAAGAAGTAATTTTCAATATCCTTTTTTATAATAAAACTGCCACATACCAGGTCACAAAACCTCAAAGAGCTCAGCTGGCTCTGCTATTGAAGAGTCTGTGAAGCTGAAGAAATCACTTAGTTTCATTTGCCTCCATTTCAGCTTGCAGCAGTGGTCTGTTCTGCATAATTCCAGTATTTGCCTTTTGGTCCAAGTATATCTCATCCTGTTATGCCACGTGTCTGTGCAGCACATAAGATGACTGTGTCCCAGTCTTTGTTGTCATTGTAATGCTAATAATAAAAAGAAAAATCATATTTAAAACAACTGGTAGCAAAATTAAGATAGAATCTTTGTAAATCACAATACCATTTTCAGGGCTGCAGATACTAAACTGGATTCTGACAGATGGGAATCAAAATAATGCTATTGGTTCCAACAAAGCTGCACCAGTTTACATTACATAATATGTACTCTTACTCACTTACAAAATCTGGATGGCACAGCTTTTGCAAATATGATTTTTTTATTCTCATTTTTCCCCTTAAGAACTGGAAGAAAACTTACTGTCTACCAAGAGGAGATCTAACATATTAAATTAGATCACGGACCAAATATATTAGATCAACATCTGTGCTCCCAGAAGAGGCTTGCTTATTGGCAATAATAAAACCCGACAGCTTCAGGATCAATCATCTTATTAAAACTTTCTTATCTCTCTTTTTCCTCTCTCTCATTCCTTGAAGAAGCTTGGCAAAGTCTATTTGTTTGTTTGTTTGTTTATTTTTCTCCTTCAGAATTTCTTTCACTAATACTTCCAGGAGAAATAGATTTGCCTCAAGTAGCTTACATTAATCTGGGACACAATAATGAAAAATATTTGGAATAAATAATGCTTAATGTCTAATTCTAATAATTGCACTAATGATGACTGACATCCTCCTGGCACCTCTAACCCCAAACCCCAATGCACTTAATTGAATGACTAAAGATTTGGGGGCTGGGAGAGGAAACAGGGAAAGATCCTGAGCTGCAGTAAGCTGTCAAAGCTTCTCTGATATTACCTGGGCCTATTTACCACGCACAAGGTCTGCTTTTGTTTACAGGACCCTCACTCTCAGCTATAAAAAAGGATGCTTTTTATTATAAAAACAGCTCCCTAAAAATACTTTTTATATTGGTAGCTTACTGGGCAAAGAGATGTAAAAGTCAATACTTGGGAGAACTAGCAGGGCAGTAGGAGGTAGCACCACTACTTGGAGCAGTCTATGTTGGGTTGATCTCCATTTACTGCAAGGACAGAGGCAAGTAGGGGACTAATAGAGGGCAGTCCCAAGGAAGGCAGCAGCTGTTGCTGAGGCATGAGATAGTGTCCCATTGCATTCATCCCACTTAGCTTGTGTACTGAAGAACTGGGGGTGGCTACAGGAAAGTGGATGTCTTGGATGAGGACAAGCAAATAAGACTTATAGGATGCTGCTGTGATCTCAGGGTTGGGTGGAAGGGACAGCACACACACCAGCTCTAGCTCATGCTCCTTCACAAACAGGGAGCAGTTCTCGGTTCATGTCAAGTGACATGTCATGTTAGGTGTGAGAGACATGACACCCATTTAAAAAGTCTGCTTGTCTCCCATTTAATTCTAATGGAAATTAAAAAGCTCCCAGATCTTATAGGGCTGGCTCTGAACTTGTGTGTTCTGAGATATATACAAAAGGAGCACAACAGGGACTTCTTGGGGGAGGTATACAGATTTATCTGCAGGGTCATAGCCTTTGATGAGCCATATACATCCTCCATTTCGTAAATGCTTCAGTGAGACTATTCACAAGAGGAAAGATAATACAATGATTTGCCTATATAAGCATGGCAGACAGAAACACAATGTGCAGCTGGAGAGCGATAAGGGAGATTGATTTCTTTTTCCTATTCCTTTTCACTTTATTTCTCCTGGATGGCAGCAGCAGCTCTGTTCATCAATATATTACCTCCTTCTACATGGGGGTAACTTTTCTAACAAGCTTGAGCCTGCTGCAGGTAGATATATTGAACAATCTGCCTCTTTAGAAGACAACTGACTTTTCATAAAAATATGCTCTGTATTGGTCAAGTTGTTGGACTGTTTTCCATTTTTTCTTCGTACTCTTCATCAAGCTACTAAGAACGCTGCTCTGACTGTCATGTCAGCTGGTGATCTGGAGAGATACATGTCACCTGAACCATATATTTTTTCACTGTCTCTTGTTGCTGTGCTAGATATGGTATTAAACACTTAACCACCCGCAAGATTTCTGTGCAGCCTCTGCTTGTGTTTAGGCTGCAGATGAAGCAATGTCAACACAAGCATGATAAATTGGAGGTTTCTTCCGCAGAGCACTTGCACACACACAAACAAACACTTCATTAGCAAGATGATAAACAAAACAAAATAAAACCCACAGCAGTCCCCATTAATGTGTCAGTAAATTGCTTCAGGTTGAGAAAACACCCTCTGCATCAACTTCAGGATATCAGGGAGACTAGAGAGGTACTGCGAGGCTAGAAACATCTCCTGGGCTGTGTGTTGCCTCTACAAGGGGCAGCTGAAGAGTAGAAATCCTCACCTCACCCAAAGGGCAGGTCCTGCTGATTGCTCTCTGGATGCAGCTGGGCTCCTGCAGCTCTCCAAGATTTGGTGCTTTGCCTGAAAACCAATCCTGTGAAATTACTCAAGATGAAGCAGGTGGAGTTAACACATTCTGGCACATGTGGGCTCAGTTTGAGGACTGTCTGTGTCCCCTTCCAATTTAACTCCAAGTTTTGAAATTCTACTACAGGAACTGATGCACCTCAGGGAGAAGGGAAATTGTTAGGCTTTCTTGGGTATAAGAAACAGTTGCAAATAATAGTTTCAATTCTATTTACTTTTCTGCAATCAACTTGTGGTAAGGGCTTAGGAAATATACACGAACAAGTTCCATTAGGAAGTATATCTTCTCCTTATAATGTTTCTTCTAATTTTTTGCTATGATTGAAAAAGTTAATTTTTTTTTTTCCACTTATGGGGATTTTTTTCAGATGCCTTAACTTTGTAGAAGTTAGGGCAAAGTTATTTTCTCTTTTTTTTGCCAAGATGGGTTAAGATGCATCTTGATTTTTTTTGCTTATGCGTTTTTATATTAGCTTTGTCTGAGAGCGTAACTATTGATTTCAAAGGCTGTAAATATAAAGAAAATGAAAACCAATAAGAGAAAAAATAAAAAAAAATCCCAACAGGTATGATGCTTATTCATAAAGCATAATTTGGAGGCTGAAGGTGGTAGAGGGGAAAATATTGAGGAACACATTTAAAAAGGAAAGGAAAAGAGGAAAAGCAATTCATATGTTAAATCTCATGAGATAAAAATAACACAGGATTAGTAGATTGTTAGTATATTTATTTTACTGGAAGTTTTGAAAGATTGAGGCTGGACTGTTTGATGAATCATTTTTTCTCTTGTTTATCAGATAAATATTTCATATGCTAACTTTAGACAATGTAATGTTCACATCCTCTACAATCAAGGAAGTCTAGTCTGTCTTCACTCATCTTTACAGTTTGCTGATTCAAATTATTTTATTAGGAGAATTCAGTGAACCTAAAACTGTGTGTGCTTCTTTCCAAAAAACATTTTTTTCATAGGAACTTGAATAAATTTGCCACTGCTAACAAGTTTAAGTGGTTTTTGAACCAATATAGCAAGGTAGAGAACACTACCTTCTCTGGAAAGGTGATCAACATGAGTTTCTCTTCTTACAGAAACTTACTTTTTCTTTCTTTCCCTCCACCCCAATGTGTGCTGGGGTGAAGCTGGCTCTTTGAATTGGTAAAGAGTTACAGATGTGGGGTTTGGTTGGTTTATTGTTATTGTTGTTGTTGTTTTTTAAGTAGTTGTATAACATTCACCTGCATGCTATCTTTCTTCTGTCCACCTTCTACCTGATGAGTATTCTATTTTATTTTATGCTTGTTTGTTTTTTTCATATGGTGTTTGGATGTTTCTTAGCATATTATCTCAGAACATATGTAACTTGTAGCTGGAATGAGTTGCAGAATGCAAGTAAGTTATCATATAAAAAGTTTCCGTAATTGTATCCACATGGTGGAGATTTTTAGTACTTTGCACCACTGAGCTTCTTGTATACTATACTATTTATATTAAAAATAATTATTTTCTGGCATATAATTAGTCTCTGCACATGAGAAAATAGATGTTTCTGCAATTTCATGTTTTAAAATAAATACCACCAAACCTCACTTTTTTTTTCTTAAAAATAAATGTTTGTGGAGGTGTGATGCTTTCTGATTCTGACTGCTGTTAGTGTATTTACATCACAAATAAAGAATTATAAAAGGAGGCTATAGGCAGAGCTATCTATGCCAAAAAAAAGTAATTCCACAATGTTTGACGTTCCCTGTATGGGTAATACTTCAGTGTCATTCTTTTCCAGCTTTTGTCAAATACTTTGTTTTTTGTTTGCAGTTGGTATGATGTCAGATGTTCACACCATTGTGCTCTTCTTCCCACCCTCCTCCCAAAAATATGGTAGCATTTTTACAGTGATTTATTTAGCAATTCACTGACATTCTGACTCTTCAGTTTTATCACTTGCTTTTCTTTCAGTTTTGTAAACGTAGTATTGCCTGATTACAGAGAAGGTTTTTAGCAAAAACTGTGCTTAAAACAGTGCTTACAATAACATTTTCTTTGTAACAAACCAATAAACCCTGAAGAATTCATTTGAAAGGCTGAAATTATACCCTTAATTTACGTGCTTTGCCTTCTCCTTGTTAAGAGCAGTGGTGATAAAGTGTCATTCTTAACTTTGAATTGCCCAGCATCTGTTGGTTTGCGGCACAGCCCAACCCTAGCATTATTTAAATGTATTTTTGTGTATATGAATTTTAAATGGTGCCTTGAGGATTTAATCCAGAAGCCAGGACTATGGTAGTTACAAGGTTATAATTTCTCCTCGTGTGCTCATTTTGTGTTCAAACATTACCTAACTAGTTCAGTTAAAAAAGGAAAAAAAAAAAAGGGAGGTTATATTTGTGTAAATATTATGCAGGTAGGGTTACCAGTGTGTCTCTTTTCTTTAAACTTTAAGGATACTTTAAATTTCACACAGCACTTTATGTCAGGTTTGCAAATTGCAGGGACTTCATCTGTTCTTAGATTTGTGAACAGCAAAACCATATGCATACATAATATATACATAACATATGTCAGCTGAGGAGCACCAAAAGTTGAAATCAGTTTATATCAGAAGAAAAAGGTGGAACTAATTTGAGAAGAAACCTACTACAAGTCATGTAAGTCTGCAAATGGTGGCAGACTGCCTCTTTGTTAAGACTTTCCATTCTCAAGCACAGCCATGACTTTGTATCGTATTTACACAGGTTTCAATGATGATAAATTCAGTAATTCTGTGTTTAAAAGACAGATTTGGTTTCTAAAATTTGGACAAAAATATTATTGAATAGCCCAGAGCTTTTGAGAATGTGGTTTTGGTTTATTTTTAAGGATTCACAAGGGTTATTTTTCAAAAGAAACCAGACAGCTTGTTTCAATGCCTTTTTTTTTTTTTTTCCTTGGGAGAAAAACTGTTCTCAGCTACATGCTTTAATAAAAGGTGAGTAAACTCTGTGTTTACTTAACATTTTGTTTTAACCTCAGACTTCACAACTGTGGTGTAGCTTATGATTTTTTTTTTATTTTAAACAGAGATTTAGAATCACAGATGTCTTGAAAGTACAGTTTTATTTTCCACTCTTGGGGGACAGTTTTAAATTTTTCTTTAAAAGAGAGATAGTTTTCTTATAACAGTGCAGACATCTAGGCTTAAGAATAGAGAACACTAGCACAACATTGAAAGTAGTGAAAAAAAAAAAAAAGGAGTTTTTCACTGTCAGTATTCCTCCTTTTCAATGTTTTTTTTTTTTTTTTTTCTTGATCGCCAGGTACCATCAGCTGGCTTCTACTCTGGGCAAATTCTACTTTTTGTCAAGGGGAAGAATATGCTTTGCTGAGGCAAAGAAATAAGAGCAATCACATTCTTTCTTCACATTCTCTGCACTTATTCATGTCTCTTCCTCCTAATTTTTCATCTTTCATATGTGGCCTGGAGCAGAATCTCATCTATTTACAATAATGGGAAAAATATTGAAAAATAGTAGATCCTTTCCAAGCTCCATTAGCTAAGCAATATGATGCATGTTGATGAAAGGTGCTGACAGCCCCTCGTAACTCAGGTCTGGAGAATGATTCCATAACCAGTGTCAGCTCCATTGCTCAAAGCTCACCCTTAATACTGCTGCTTGAGAAGGGTATATGAGGCTCACCATTTTTTGACCAGGCTAATCTTGGCATGAAATCTGCAAGGAGCTCGACTTCACACCTCTTCCTCTTGAGCTAATGTTCTTGTTTGAGTAATGACAATGTCTCTGCAGGCAGAGAGCCCCTTGGGACCCCCAAGGACGATACTATCTTCAAGTTTCTTTGATATTTCTCAACAACAAGGGCATGTGAGAAGTTCAAAAGTGTTAGAACTGCCTTATAATCACACCTACAGTCTCTTGAATCATCACTGGTGTAGTCTTGTTTACACATACTGTTGGCTCACCCCTACACTGCTTCATTAGCCTCAATTTCTTCACAACTGATGCTTTGGTTGACCTTGATGAACCTCTTTGTGAGTAGCATCCAAGACTGTATCACTGCATGTAAACATGTGTTTGGCTAAAAAATGTAAATAATTTTTAAGATGTAGTAGAAAAACTGCAAGTGTACCGTATTTGCCTAGAATTATATAAGGGTAAACCATTGAGGGCCAGTAGGGCACACAAATACTAAGACAAAGCCTAATGTGAAAATAAACTTTGGTTTCCAACATATCTTCACCCAGAAGAAATAGAGAAACAGATGTGAACAGTGGTTTTCATCCAACTTATGTTGTTGTTTTCCAAGGTGTTATTCTATTATGTGAGAATGATGGGCCTAGCATAGCTGCGAAAACATCAAGGAACCGTATCCAGACAGTTGCTGCACACCTGCAAATCCCGCTGAAGTTGGTGGAAGCTGCAGCTGCCAAGCTGTAGCTCAGCTCCTTGAAGGGACTGACTACAGTGAGTAATAACAAAATTAATTAAAAGTCAAAACTACCTTGCAATATCTGGTTTAGGGAGTCGGGTTGTGTGAGACAGATCTTGCTGCCCTTTTCCAATTCCTTTCTTAGAGCTATGGAATATCACAAAGTTGAAACATTGATTAAACAAGATATTAAGCATAAGTCTAAAAATGTTATTTTCCTAAAGACAGAATATTCATAACCAGTAAGATACATATAAGGACTTGTCCAGAATTAATAAATCCAAGGAAAAAAAATCTGATATTTTCAATTACTTTCAAGGTTGGAGGACAAACTTTATTACTGCCTAATTTGATCTGTGGTTTAATATATTCTGTGAGGTTTTACCTTATAACTTCTCTTTGAGTTATGCCATATATTTTAGACAGCTTTTAGCTTTGATTCAATAGTCATAGCTAATGAAGACTTTGCCACATCTATTAGTAGTTTCTCCAAATGTCTAATCACATTGCTATTAACAGTGTATTTTGAAACTTTACTGTGATGATCTTTTTTGGTCTAAGTTTCCAGCCGTTGGTCTTCATTATCTTAAAATCTTGATATGTCAGTTGTGGGTAAGCTGCTTTATAACACTGCAATTGTTAAATGACATTTAGAGTATTTCTTTGTTTCTGCTGCTCTACACAAGTATTGGCTTGTCCTCTGATAGCTCTCACAGCTCTTCTGTGATTCTGTTCCAGCCTTGAGCTCCAGTATGGTTCCACAACAGCCCTAGGCAGGACAACAGGCCCTTCTTCTGCTACCTAGTGTGCTTGTCATGGTATCATGCCAACCCATTTATCTCTAGCATCGTGCTGTGGAATTGTTGTTTTGTTTTGGGTTTTTTCACCAAACCTTACTCAGACAACTAGTTGCCTCTGGTATCCTGATAAAAGTGTTGTGTTGTTTTGGGATTCACCCATGTGCTTTAAGAGATCATGTGAAAGTAATGTGTTTGAAGAAGCAAAAAAATTGTGTTGAGAGTCCCATTCTCCCTAAATGTAGAATGAGGATTAATGAAACTGGTGAAATACTCAGATTTCTGCATAAGTTCTATGTTATCTCAAGGCTTTCTAAGTCTCTTCTTCTCTTTTGAGCCTCCCACCACTACTAACTTCTTTTCAGATATGATTCTTTAAAAATAATTATCCAAACACTCACCTTAGGGTAAGCTGACCCAGTGGTTCTATGCATTTAAACCCATTAAATTTCTGCTAGCATATCCACTAGAAACAAATGAAGTAATGATGTGGATGAAGCTAAACCAAAGCACACAATTAATTAGATTTCATTTTCTATTGTGATGGATTCCTGGAGCTCTGTGGGCACTGACCAAAGATACATTTGCCTTTCTCATGTAGGGTAATTGGATTACTAGGCAGTATGAGTCTTTAATCTTTGCTGATAGAGTGAGATAAATGTCTGCTAAATACACTGAGCAAACAAGAGTAGCTTAAGAAAAGAAGTGACAAAAAAAGGTGTCACGAATATAGAGGCATAAGCGACATTTTTTCTGGTGATGGAGAGGAAAAAGCTGTTTTGTTGTCACTTGGTTAAACATACTTTAACAACAGGGGTAGCTGCTTCTCTGAACACCTTAATAATGTCTCCCTGTATGTACTGAATTTTGAAATGGCGTGTTTCTTTTATGCATATTGTTCCTTATGTGTCTGAACATATGTTCCTTATGTGTCTGAAAATACTTGGATTTTTTTTTCCTGTGAGGAACTCTGAGATATAGATTGGAAAAATGGAGGTGTCAGTAGTCGTTTCTAGTGCTGAAAGTAGGCATAATTTTTTTCATCCTGTGATCAGGAGTGAAAAGACAATGTGTGTTTTGGAATTATGGGAGTGGGGTTTTTCTTTTATTTTTTAAGTTATTGGAAAGTTAAAAGAAATAAGACAAAAATAGAATTACTTTACAATTCTGGTAATTCATCCTACGAATCACTATTTTAAAAAACCCAATGCCACTCATCTGTGACTAGTCATACACCTGTATTG
The DNA here is from genome assembly GCA_013400555.1 of Jacana jacana. Lineage (NCBI taxonomy): Eukaryota > Metazoa > Chordata > Aves > Charadriiformes > Jacanidae > Jacana > Jacana jacana. Next base: position 11,312 of record VZTM01031725.1, read on the forward strand.
AAGAAAAAACAGAGCATGAAAATAGATAAAAGATTATGGGCTGTGCTGTTTGGTGGGGGAAATAAATAGGGATTGTGCCGGTTTGAGATTGGAAGCAATTTCCTGTGGAAAACCTTTTCTCCTGACCTAGAATTTATGCTCTGCTTAAATAAGGCAGAACCTGACCTGTTTTGAATACCTGAGAAGCACAGGAGGAAATACAGATATAATTCCCAGCTGCGGGAAATAGATATTGAGATTTGAGTGCCTTTGAAGAGCACTAGGGCTGTCCTATGTAGAGATGGGGACCTATAAAGACACAGCATGTGGCCACCTTCTGTCCACCTTCCCTTAAAAGCCATCCAAGCTGAGTGTTTAACTCAGCTGTTGCGCTTGGAAAGCCTGTGCCTTCAAGGAGCAGGTGCTAGGAGGACTAAACATCTTGAACTGCAGTAAGTGAGCAGACCGCTTCAGTGTCCTGATCTCCTGCCATGAAGTTATCTCTGGGCTGTGAACGAGCTCAAGGGGTGGCTCATGTTCTGGCATGTCAGATCACTGCCAATTATAAATTCAACAGGGATCATCAAATTCCCTTGTTAAAACTTGTTTAAGCTTGTTTGAACAGACATTCTGAATTTACTCCATTTTAAGAAAGACAGCAATAAAGAGCTAACACCCGGTCTAGACTCTAGAGACAGGCTTCCTCTCTCTCTGCATCATTTTATAGCTGTAGGATTCTAGGAAACGTACAAATATATCCTGAACTATTTCATAAATGCCAGCGAGGTCAATCTTCTTTCATTGCTGTTTCATGAGGAAGTGATTGATGCTTGGCACTTCTGTATAATAATAAAACATTTCCAAAGTTTATGGTCAATAAATTTGTGTAATAAAAAATGCATCCCAATGCTATTATAGTTCCACTTCAACAACTTCACAAGCTAAGATAATGTAAGTTTTGGTCATGCTTTTTTCCTTTTCAAAGAGCAAAGACTTTGAAATTTCTTTTAAGCTAGTGTGTGTTAAGGTTAGTGTCTCCTTCAACTAGTGATTTCTGCTGGAGTCAAAACTGTGAATTTAATTTGAATTTTCTATGATTCTTTGCACAAATATTGTAGTCTGGGACTCTAAGTGGGTGGCATTTTTTTTTCTTTCTGGACACTTCTGGATACATCTGTAGTTTTTTTAATGAAGTATCCTGCAAAAGAGGCTTTCTGATCAGGTACCCTCTCGTGAATTGTTTTGACATCTATATTTTAATCGAAAGTCCAGTGCAATAACTGGACAAGACTTTATTGCCTCTACCAATATTTTAAAAAAAAGCATCAGGTAAAGAAATGCTATAAAAGAAGCTTCCAAGCCAATAGAGTTCATAAAGTCTTTGTTTTTCTTTGTTCTTTTGTTTTCTTGTTTTGGTTTGGTTTTGCTGGCAGTATCTCTTTTTTTCTCTGACTTTGGATTCATACAGCAACAGTAAATGGGGCTGACAGAGGAGAGGATTCCAGTCCTGCTTCCACTGAATTGATTATATGGGTTTGTGTTACGGAAGGTGCAGGGCCCCAGTTGTTCATGTGAGAGATGTAAATAGAGGTCACAGAACAGGTTAATGTGATTTTTCTGTCATAGGAATCCCTAACTGTTCCAGAACCACATTTTAGCTACTTTTAGAAATTAATTTTAAAAGTTTTAGAGCTTTTGGTTTTTTAAAATTTCCTATTAGTCTTTTTGAGACTCTTGGTTGTGTGAAACAAACAAACAAAAAAATATGGCCTTTAATCCATGGTACGCATCAGTTATTTTACTTCCTCTCAAGCTGATTTAGTGAGATGAAATTATGACTTAACACTTTTGCTTTATTTTTTTGATAAAACTTTAAGTGAATGTTCCCCTGTACTCAACACTGGTGAGGCCCCAACTTCAGTACCGTGTGCAGTTTTTGGGCCTTCACTACAAGAAAGACATTGAGATGCTAGAGTGTGTCCAGAGGAGGGCAATGAAGCTGATGGGGGGTCTGGAGAACAAGTTTTACATGGAGCAGCTGAGGAAGCTAGGTTTGTTGAGGTTGGAGAAAAGGAGGCTGAGAGGAGACCTTATCACTGTCTACAACTACCTGAAAGGAGGTTGTAGAGAGGTGGGGGTTGGTCTCTAGGTCGCTTCTCCCATGTAACAGGTGATAGGACAAGAAGTAGTGGCCTTAAGTTGAGCCAGGATAGGTTTAGACTGGATATTAGGGAAAATATTTTACACAGAGAGGGTTGTTAAGCAGTGGAACAGACTGCAAGGGAAGTGGCTGAGTCACCACCCCTGGTGGTATTTAAGAGATGGGTAGACATAGTGCTGCTTAGAGATATGGTTTAGTGATGGTGATGGTTTTTGCCAGTGTTAGGTTGATGGTTGAACTTGATGATCTGAAACGTCCCATCCAACATAGACACTTCTATGATTTTTCTTCAGTCTTGTCAGGAGATTACGTGCCTTCTGCTTTGTCCTCATACCTGCTGTCTCATTTCTATTGTCCTCGTGCACACTGATGGCATGTGATACCAATTTTTCTACCCCAAAAACATAGAATCACATTTCTAGACCTGTCCAGTCTTGTACAATAACTCATATCTCTGACTTCTGGCTTTTCCTTCTCGCTCCATAAAGACCAGGGCAATATTTTTGTGCATTTAGACAGTCCTTCAGGCTCACTGTGGTTCTGACACCCCAATTTATAATCTATTATCAGCTGCCATCCCCCTGCTGAATTGCCACACAACAGTCACCTACAGAGAAAACTGATGCCTCCAAAATCATCCGTGAATGCCAGAGCTTAATTTAGGCACAGAAAGTCAGTTCATAAAAAGCCCTTGGTGCTTATGTGTAAAAATGTTCCATTAGATTTGCAGCTTTTAGGGAGTGACTTTAAAAGAAGAAAATCCATCAATTGATGGCCAAAAGGAGACTGCATGGGGAAGAAAATACACGGTCACTTGTAAGTTGCAATCTGCTAAAACCCAGAGTGTTCTTTTAAGTTTGTCTTTTCTCTGATCTCTGTTTATTCCAGCAGAACATGTTTTTGTCTGGAAGATATTTTGTGCCTCGAATAAAACATACAGTTTTACACAAAGAACTCTCTTTTTAAAACTGGTATCAACCATTTATGAAGTCATTGTGGAAACTGCAGAAATAGAAATGTGAAGATTCCAGCTTTTAAGGACAGGCTTTTCTCTTTGACTGGGGAGGTCATTTTATGTGTCTCTTTTCCTTGTAAAACTTGCATATTGCCAATAAAAGAATTTGGAGCCTCTTTCTAGCAGAAAGCAAAGATAGGACAGTTTTTACATCCCTGGACTTAAAGCTACTTGTGACCTTCTTTTGTGAACTGTTACATGTAGGGAAAGAATCTGGACTTAAATTAGAAGTATTTTTCTTTGTATGGGTCCTCTCTTTGCTTCATTTATTTTGTTATAGTCAGCCTGAATATCGCTACAGAAACAGAACCACACTGTGTGTGACACTATAAACACACAATAAGCTACACTTTCTGTGCTGAAGAAACAAGTAGGCTGAACAGATGAGATGACAGAGAGAAGGAGTAAAGAAAAAAACATCCCCTTTGTAAGTGCTGGGAACCTGAAGTTAGGAGCTTGTTCAAGGTCACTCAGGAGCTGTGCACCAGAGACGAGATTTAACCAGGCTCTCTGAATCTGAGGCCAGTGTTGCAATCACTAAAATATCTTTTCATCCAGAAGTTTGCAGTCACTTGACATTTGTGTTAACGTCTGACACTTGACTTCAGTGTTTCAGCTTTGATAAGGCCACACTGACTTCACTTAAGATGAAAAGAGTTTAAAAAGGAAAAAAAAAACCAACCCAACAAACCACCAGGGAACTATTTGTTGTTGAAGGCTTCTCTGCCAACTCGCTTTCACTGAATTTGTACCAGAAATGATTTGAGTAAAACCTTACCATGAGTATAGAGCCTTGATTGATTAATATGATTGTCCGTTTGTATTGCTAGTTGAGACAAGGAAGGCATCTTGTTTTTTTCAGCGTGAATAACTTAGGGAAATATTTGCCAACAAAAATCCTGGTTTATTTGTTTATAGTAGAACTCAAATGGCCAATACCTGTTGTGTGATAGTTCTGGAGAAACAGACCAGAGAGCATTGGACTTTGCAGATCTTAATAGAAAGTAAAAAATCAAGGTGGACTCCCTTTACCCGAAGATGTGGGCTATTATTATTAACACCAGTAGGGTCTGACCATTTTCAGGCAATCTTGGATCAGATTCCATGGGCTAGATCTGTGGGATATGTCATCACAGTTTTTAGAGGGGCACTTTGTTTTCATTATGTGAATGTCTTTCTCGAGTACTGCCCAGTCCTTTAGGGGTGGGGGGAAAAGCAGAAATAAGGCTGTGGTTACAAGGCATACAGCTTGTGCAGAGGTGTCACTGCTGGGTAAAGTTACTGGAAGAGGCCACCTTGTGGAAGCCAGTAACACAACTGCACATTTCTGCAAACCATGATCTCACAAGAATTTCTTCGTTTGGGGACTGCTAATTGGCTATTACTAACTAGAAGGGGAAAAAGGAACCCCTTTCTTGAGACTTCTATCAGTGCATGGACTGACATAGTTTTGCAGTTTCAGTGTTTTTTAAAGAATATCCCCTCTTTTTCTCCCATCTCTTTTCTTGTATACGAATGCCAATTCCCAAATAACTATTGGGAATCTGATTTTTCTCCAGGTTTCTAATTTGTTATTTGTTTTTCTGATAGTGCTTGCCTCTGCTTCCGCTCTTTTCAAATGCTCTCATTGCTGCTCATTATTTGGTTTATATTCAGAAATTTATTATTATTTTTAACTCACATATATACTCACAGTTACTTCCCTGTTTTTATAGAAGGATGGAAAAAGGTTAGGACAGCATCTATAAGCAAAGAATAGCTGACATGTATGAAAAAACCATTAAAAACAAAGTCACTAGCCGGTCCTGTGAACAGATAGCTCTTGCCGACATACTTATGTACCCAATTTAGGAGCAAAGCCAGAACACGGAGGCAGGATTTGGCGTACACTGACAGTCTGGGATGTAGAATACTCCCATGTGTTTCAGAGGGGGATGTGTTTTGTGTACCTCTTGTTTTTCCATGGAATTTTCCTTGTGTTATCATTTTAACACATCAGGTGTGTGAGTGTGGCTGGTGGTCAGGATTTGGCTTGAATAGGCCAAAGCCAGAGAATGCATATGATTTATAGGAGAACATTTTAACAGGAGACTTAAAGACTGTATTGCAGTGTTTGTGTTTGTTTTCTTTGTTAAAGTAGGAATGTAAAAGACCCATAACCCTAAAATGGGATCACTGCCAGATTACTGTCAGAACCTAAAAAAATAGAAACTTGTGACACAAAATTTATTAGTAATGGTGGTGTATTTTTTCTACCTGAAAGTAAAGATTTAAAGGAGAAGTCTTGTTAAAAGCATATAATCCCATGTAAAACAGTTAAAACAATATATATATTTAACATGTTTGAAGTCATCAAATAGAAGAGAAGAGAGGGACTTGTTTTTTATTTAAGAGAAAACATGTCAAATGAATTCTGAATAAGCTTGGTGATTTTTCCATTTGGGGAGGCAGAGACAAGTTGTTTTTAAAGTACCTAAATGAGGGTTGAATAGGTATATGACATTTATTAAATTGAAGGCGTGACAACCTGTCTCCTGAGTGATTCTTTTCTGTAACCCCTCTTGGCATCCTAGGGGGAAAGATGTTCATCAAGTCTTTCTCCTGCCTCACATAGCAGCGAAGTATTACATCAGAACCTGGAAAAACAGACCAGTAATGTGATAGAGCCTCCAAAAAAAAGAGAAATCTAATAAAAGATGCACTCAGTCAAGGAATTGGATGGCTAATGGCAAATGATGCCTCATCACTGTGTAGAGAGAACCAAGAGTTGTCAGTCTGAAAATGCCCTATGTTAACACAGCTTGTAAATCACTGTTCTCCATGAAAGGAGTGGCGGGTAAGCTAGTGTTAAAGTCAGATTTATGTTAGCATGCACAGAGGAAATCAATAGAAAGTAACACTGTTTGCATAGGGTAAACAGATTTCTGGCATGCTTGCTGCTTTTGATTATCCAAAATTCTGTATGCAGAGATGTGAGTTTGCCTGGCATTGTACAAAACAGAGGGTAAGTTCTCCTGTGTGGAGAAACCAACACATTTCAATAAAGCATCAGAAAGAGCTTAGAGCCAATTTTCCCTGTTGCTTGGTGCAGGGGTAGGGGATGCCCTTTACAACAGCTTGTTTCTTTGCTTTGAATCTTACTCGTTTGCACGTCAACTTGTTCCTGGGGCAGTCTCTTTAACTCTCCCAGGAAAGTATAAACTAAATTCTTTGTATGGAGAAGAGAATGTGTGGGAAATCTTAGACACAACCAAAATAAAGGACTTACAAGAACATATTCTGAAGGAAAAAAAGTGCATGCAAGGATGCCTTTAATGTTCTTTTCTTGCCTGTGCAGTTAGATCTGAAAGGCTGTATGCAAATCTAGTCAGAAATAATATTTGATCCTAACTGGACTGATTTTAAATGCTTTTTGACATCCTAATCTGTTCTCTCATCAGTAGTTGAAATTTTCATCAGCTGCAAGCTACAGCATATTTAATAAAAAGTTTGCATCTCTGCAGCTTTGATTTTCCCCTCCCATACTGTAGTACTACCTGTTTTATACTTTTAATATCCAGTTGTTGATTTAGTGTAACTTTTTCCTAGGAGAGCTGTTAGTGTGCTTGGTCTCTCACCCTTTAATGAAATATGGATTGTTTATAGCTAATGAAGCTCGCAGTAGCCCATTTTAATTTGAGGCTAATTTTCCTGTGCCCAACCAAAAACCTATAAACCATAAAGAGCCTAAGTGGGGCCTGACTGAAGGCCTGAGGTTGTTCAGTCCTCAATTCCCTCTCCTGCCCTCATGCTGCTAAAAGTTATTTCTTTTCATAATGAACTGAGGATGCGACATTCCCAGCAGGATGGGTCCAAGCGGAAGCAGAGAGGTTTTGCTAGCCTTTGGCTGGCACTGCTACACACCAGATATTATGGTCTGGGGCTTCAGGCTCTGAGCAATGTCTTTGTACCCCAGAGGCAGGGCATACCAAGCTTCATCTACCAGTTCTCATTTTCAAAGAGTGCAAGCTTATTTTCTCACATCCCCAGGTGTGGATATGTCTCTAGTTTCGGAACTGATATGTTGCATCTCATCCTTTTGACCTGTGTGGGACCACTTTCATTAAAGCAAAACCTTTCTCAAGAAGAAAACCATAGAATCACTTCACCAAAGAGGTTTCTAATTTCCCTTAGAAGGATCCATCTTCCAGATCCCAAAGGTGCATAATGTCTTTTATGGCAGAAAACTTCTACACAAATTCCTTTTCAGGTAAGAAAAGTACAGGAAAAAAGAAAATGTTGCTCTTTGCTACAACTTCACTACAGACACAAGAGCATCTCTAACATTTATTTCTAGACCGTGTGATATTTTGTTTCTGCACCACAGAATGGAAGACTGTTTTTCTCACTGCTTCTCCCAAACACATCACTATTAATAATCCAAATAATAAATCTAAAAAGGACTCCTCAAATCCCACCCTTACAAGAATAGCCTCTGTGTGTTGTGTTGTGGTTAATATAATATTTCTGCTTTGTTTAATTCAGAAGCATTTATTTTTCTTTCCATCATTCATTTTACTGCATTAAGTTAGTGTTTCTTTAGGGATTCAGTTGATTAATGACTAATTTCCATCCTATGCACGCTCAAGAGGAACCTGCTCTCACAGTACTTGCCTCCAAAATAATGTAATCTTAAAAGAGGGGGGAGTCTATGGGAGTAAAACTTTAATGTGAAAACAAAAACCCAGTGTAAGTGCAATGGAAAAATGGGACATAGGGAAAGTATTTGCATTTCAGTAGTTTCCTGTGTGTGACAGTATTTCTTCTGAACTGGATGCCTGTATTCATGCATCCCCTTTTGACTGCCCCAGCAGATGAAAAAGGTACTGTCACCAACTAGCTGGTGTCGTGACCCACTTGGAGGTTAAGCCTCTACCGGCTAAACTGTCTGTCTGCGTTCCTGACAGTTTATATCAGTTTGCTTTTTAGAGAGCTAGAAAACGATGGGTAAACACAGAATCATTATCTTTACTCCCCTGAGAGGGAATAGAATCAGGGACAGCAAGTGCATTGCTCTAGTTCATGCTACAGATTGGTGGCAGAGTCAAGAACTGGTCCCAAATCCAATAGTATGTGCGTTGTTCATATTCACGTTTGTGGTATGTACATTCTACTCCTGGTCTGAACTTCTCCAAAACAGCCCATAAATACTTCCTGAACTGTTAAATGACTCTATTGAGACATCAAAAACCAAGGAATGAGCGATCAGCTCTCAGCGATGACTGAAGACCTACAAAACCCCACCCAATGCTGAGAAGTGTGCAACACTTCCAAGTGCCTCTGTCTTTTCAGCAAGGAAGATTTGGCCTTTGTAAATGAAGTGAACCTGAAAGTTCACAGTAAAATTCAGCCTGGTAAGAGCTGATCTGTGAGGAGAGCCTAGCCTTCTTTTGCAGGACAAATCACCACATATCTTTCACTTGCCATATTTTAAACATTTGTATGATGTTAATGTACCCTTAATAATAATAAAGAATTCACCGAAATACCGCAGGCATTTTGGCAACTCTCTTTTTTCAAGTAATTAACCAGTTGAATTAGGATGTCAGCAAGTGAATTGAAATACAGGCAGATACTGCAGACACCAGACATGAATTTCATTGTTTCACACATTACAAAAGCCATGGGCATCTGTCAAGGGACACCAACAAACTGACCTTCTTAGGTTACTTCCTTATGACTCCTCTGAGGATGCCAAAATCTTTTAATAAGTATTTCAATGTAAATATAGATTTTTTTTTTCTTGTTGGAAATGAACCAGAGGCAGAATTCCATTGCTAAATCAATTAGAAAGAAAACTACAGGTGCTCTTGTAATTCTGCTTGCAGGAAAACGGATTTCCTGATAAATCAGTTCCTCTGACAAGTTGTTAATGAGAAATTAAGAACTACGTTGTACTCTGTGCCTGGGACTGACTGACTTAAACTTCTTTTCTTACCTCTTTGAGTACAAAATATGTTGGAAAAAAAAGGTATAGTAATTTCTAGCACAAAGCAGAATTTTCTTTCTAATATGCACATTTTGCATTGGTCTAGACATAGATTGTTAATATGCTGCTAGGACTTCCCTTTGCCAACTTTAAGGATGCACAAAAATGTGTTCTCTAATTACAAGTTACATCTTGTCAAAATGTTCTGAAGTAAACTTGTAAAGTAAGATGTCAGAAATGACATCTTACCAACAAATGAGACAAGAGAAGATCTGCAACATAAGGTCAATCCCCAAATATAGCATACCTATTTTGGACTGTCCTTTTCTTCGATCTTAGACTTTGACCATGTATCTCTGAGTTGCATTGTGAATGAAGTTTTAGCCAACTGCGTTGTATGGACCGATATATGAGTGTGTAGTTTCTGACCATGCAAAGGATGAAATATAAGAGCCGTGTAGTGTCTAGTGTCGGCTGTGATTGGAAGTGAAAATGTTCGAGTGCTGCATCTCTTTGCTCATGAATGTAAAATGCACATTTTAGAATCAAAGTACTACATCAAGTGAAAAAGTCTCAGCTTCCAAAACAAAAAGTCATGCTCTTGCCTTTCCTGTTTTACTGTGAAGTTACTATTCATACCAGGACTGGAAAAGGAGAAGCAGGGTCCCTCAGCTGTCACAGTTCATAGTCACAGTGCAAACCTGCCTACCCCAGCCTTTAGACACAAAGTACTGATCTGAAGTGAAACAGCTGAGAAGTCAACACCCATTGGCTTTGGCTTTTGTTGTGCCTGAAACATGGAGGGTAACNTGGGTTTTTTTTTTGTGTGTTGGCTTATTTTTTCTCTACTGGCAAGGGCAGTGAGCAGGTTGGCCCGGCCATACTTAGCTAGAATCTCCCTCAGCAGAAGGTGGACTCCACACTGGGCTAACTCATGATACTTATGTGTCATAATTTTATGATAGCAGCTG
>VZTM01031730.1:0-10777 GCA_013400555.1 Jacana jacana
TGTGTCCTCAACATGGCTGAGCTCCACCCAGCCTGGTAAGGTTCCCTCCTCCCATTCCCACCACTTTGCCTGATCTTCCCTGCTCTCACCCTGCCATCCTTCGATCCTTCCCGCCTTTTCTTCTTTCTAGCAGAGCACGGCGTTCCGCCTGCTGTTTCAGTACTTGCCCCCAGTTCCAACTTCCTTTGGCGTCAACAATTTGGTGTATCCTGCCTGTGGTGTGGCCCTGGGCATGGCTCTCTCTGACTGAGCCTGGCCTGCAAGTCTTGGAGAGGGCAGATGGGAAGCTGTGCCTGCTCCTTGCAGGCAGAGAGGCATGTCAAGAGAGCCTCCAATTCCATGCAGAGGCAGAGGCAGAGAGTGCTTCCCCACTGCAAGGCAAAATGATCGTGATGTCCTTCTTCAACCTTTTGGGGGGAGTAAGCCAACAGGGCAGGAGACAGGGACCCACTCAGTCTTTCCCAGCAAGGCTCAGTGCACCACCGCTCTGCCTTTCCTGCACCTGGCGCCTCATCGTGGGTGAACCCCGGCTGGCACCTCGGACCGTGCAGCCCCTCACTCACTTCCCCCACACAGCATGGGGGAGACAATCAGAAGGGTAAAAGTGAGGGAACTCATGATGGCTTGAGAGAAAGACAGCTCAACCACGACCACATACATCCGTGTTTCGCCAACACCCTTTTCAAACCAAATCCAACATGTAGCACTATGCCAGGGCTAGCAAGAAAGCCCACCCCATCCCAACTGAAACCATGATGACCCACAACAGGCCTTCTGTCCAACTACTTTGCCTTCCCCTCCTTACCTTGTTCTCCACTGACGTATGCTTTCCCCCCGCAGCCTTCACCCACAAAAAGACAACCGTGCCACACATAGTGCCGCCTCTCACCACACAGAAGACAACTGCCACCACCTCGGCCACCAGCACCTCCAAGACCTCTGTCTCCAGAGAGGCCACTCCAATGAGCAGCACAGAGCTCCCTCCAACAAGTACCTCCCCAAGTCCCAGCTCTCTGCCTGCCTCCAGCACCCCGCTCAGCACTCGGCTGCCCCCTGCCACCGCTTCCACAGTCTCCTCCACGTCAGCCCCACCCACCACCCCTAAACATGTGGCTGTGCCTGTCACTACATCCACATTTAGGTCTTCTGAGAGTACTACATATTTTTCCTCCCCAAACACCACATTTATTCCACATGTCAAAACATCTTCAATAATAGTTCCTACCACTATCTCTGCCATGTCCACTCCAGTTTTGACCACTACGGGTTTATCTACAAGAATTAGTTTTGCTCCCAGTGTTATTACTGCTGCCTCAACAGAGTCTACAACAAGGACTTCCTTGCAAACAACAACTTTAACCACTACCCGCACTACGTCATCTCCTTCTTTCACCTCTAGACTTTCAACATCCTTGTCTTCTGTATTACCAATGACAGTTCCACAAGGTAAAGCATATTATTATCCTTTCCTATATCATGCTTTTCTCTTTAGCTCATCTCTTCTTTTGTGTACAAATTCATACTTATATAGTCTTTGTCTGGGATACCATTTGTATGTGTTGGCTCCATCTTCTCTTTGTTTCCTTTCTGCAGTTATTTTTTGTTAAGTTGTCTGAATTCTTTGATTTCCTAACAATAGATCCCTTGCTATATATTCATGTAGGTATTTAAAAGCCTGAGTTAAAGAGGTTGACAGGAGGCTATCAGGAGAGTGACTGTATCATTTGTATTTTAATCTCAAAATCCTAGTTAAGCAGTCTAAGAAAAATACCTGTTACTTGGAGAGGGTATCTCTTGACTTCCCCTGCAGTCCTTCTGTTAGCTCTCATTTACTCATTCTGTATACTTGAATATTTTTTGGTATTTCTGCAGGATACTGTTTTCTCAGTTTTCAAGGTGCAGTGATGTTTTCTGGCTCCTATGCATAATTAAAACCTAATGGTTCAACTGAAGGAATACCACATCCTACAGTTTCTGTATATTTTCATGTAAAGGGAGGCACCGAAGTAACTGTCCTACTTTAGGATCTCCAGTACAGGAGTCAGGAACACTGGTGGATGCACAAGAGATACATATACAGTGTAAACAGTCTTCTGTATAGGTAGCAGAAGCCTAATTTCTAGTCCTATTCAGAAACAGAGGCAGATGGTCTTTATTCAATGCTTCCTAGGATGTGGATTAACCCTTCTAAGAATAAACTAGAATGACATATGCACTGCCTGTTCAGCCACTGAAAGGAAAGCGTATTTCCTTTATGGTTCTTTTACGTATTTTCTGTGAGTTTAATTCCTAAAGAAAGTGCAACCTCACCTCCAACAAGTTAAAGCCAACACTTGCCTTATCTTCTTCAAGAATTAGGTGGGACACAGCATCCTAATAGACCTGCCTTTTTCTAACCTGCTTAATAAGACTATAAGCATTAACACCTTTTTATCTTTGAAGCAGGCCTAGATGCAATTTCCTTAGTTGTTGTGAATCTTCACACAAATTCCTCCCTTCCATTGTTACAATCAGTTCTGAATAAAAAATTACACTCCAACAGCAACAAAAAAGAAGAAAGCGGAGCACCATGCTCAAGTTATCCAAGAGATCACTTCCTGAGTCTTACTCCAGAAGACTGATTTACACAAATTATCCCCAACAGTCAAATAAGGAAACTGTATTTGTGGTTAACTACTGCTCTCAAATGGTGATAGGAGAATCACAACACAACAGTAGATACAGTCATCTGCAGCAGAACTTTTCATCTGTTTTCGCTGTTAACCTTGTCAGCAGAGTCCAGCTTGTACAGGTCTGTCAGCTCTGCCACAAGGCATGGCAGAACTAGCTGCCTGCAGAGCAAGGGATTAAATGCACAGTCTGTCTTTCTCCTGCTGTGCCACAAGTAATGCAGTACCAAAGAGGCTGCTTTCTTTTAACAGAAAGGAGGCTCAAATGGACTGATTTCATAAGCACTGGGAAACAACAGTTTGACACAAGGAGATGAGATTCTTTCTATCACCCCATTGTCTCTGACCTTGCTTTCCCTGCATCCTCGTACTTTTCACCTCACAGAATGGGAACCCAAGCAGGAACTCTCATAAGCAGGACTTTTCCCCAGTATAATTATGGGTTTGGTGCCCGCTTTAGATTTTGTTCACATCCTTTTTCTAAGGCAAGTGCTTCAGAACAGTATCTTCCTAGCCATATTATTACTGGGTTTGCTCCTTGCAATTAACAGGCAGTACCTCACAGTATTTATTTGATGAGTTCAGAAAGTTGCAAACACTTTCTTCTCCTTTCTCTGCACATTGTTCAGCCCTACATTGAGCAATTCTGGTACTTTTCAGCCTTGCAGACTATTAACAGTGTTTTTCAGTCCAGAAAGAAAAGTTAAATGCTAGCTAGCTTAGCTCCTAGCTCTTGATTTATGAGGTACATGTATAGTACCTATGCCTATCCAATTACTAGGTGCCTTATTTTTCAATGACAATTCCCCAAATCCTACTACAGTATCAACTGAGCCTTCCTTACAAGTTCAGGTTTCATTCATAACCTTCCCTCAAGTGAGCAACCTGAACGCGCTCAAAAGTGCATTGCATAGAAGCAGTGCAAGAGGTGCATAAATTGCCCTCACAGTATTCAATCTCTTTGTTCTCCTCAATATAAACTTCAAATAAAATCTTCCAACTCGTTGTAAAACTTGTTTTCAGTCAGCTTTTTGCATCTCAAAGCACTTACTGTTTTGCTTCAAGTCAGGAGAAAATGCAAGATCAATACAAGCAGTACCTGCTATGCAGCATTATGCACTCCATCCAGTAAGAAAAGATGGACTTCGGGCAGGCATTTTTGTTGTGAACCTCTGGCTGCCTATTAGCAAATAAATCCTTAAAATGAGTAAATGAAACATTTTTCAAGTAAGTAAAATCTGTTACAGTCTGTGAACCTGAACTAATTCCACCGCAATCAGCCAGCTGGTTTTCACCAGCGGATGAGGGTTTTTTCCTCCTAGACTGAATTCACACTATATTCTTAATAGGGTTTTTTTTTCTCATTTGTAATTCCAGTGACTTTCATCTTCTCAGTAGTTCTCCAGTGTAACTATCTCCTGCGTGTAGTTACAAACCTTTGCTTGCCGTGTTACTCACGTGTGACTTGTCAATTGTCTCATGCAATAGGAATGATTTTCCATGAATTGGTGTTTGGAGGCTTGGGGCATCCAGCAAAGGTCATTGGAGAAGACTAAGACAGATTTCTGCTATAATTTTTTTCTTTTTGACATTTGACAGTGCGTTGTAGAGAACTCGACTATGAAGAAAAAATAACTTACAAAGGCTGTTCTACCAACGTCACTTTAAGCCGGTGTGAAGGATCATGCCCGTCTTCAACAAAGTAAGGATAACCGAGGGCTTGTGTGTTTCTGAAGTTGTCTATTTGTCTTACTTGGCCGTCTGAAAGTAGTGATATTTGTTAACTACCACTCCTTTACAATTCAGGGAGAAAAACGTGGGTGGCATCTACCCAGCAATGCCACGTTCAGTATAAGCCAGCTAACCAGAAACAATGCAAATAAGGTCGCTTTGCACGCAGGGGTTTGCTGGTGTCTCACTTCCCCAAGTTGTTTGGTTTTGTTTTAAAACCAGACAGCAATGCTGCCTGTTCTGGGGGCTTCCTTTGGGATTTTTGTTTGGTTTGGTTTGGGGTGGGTTTTTTTTTAAAGATGCAAAAGGTCCATTAGGCTACAAATACCTGTTTTCAAATAGCCAAGCCAGCACGATAAGAAATTTATCTCACCTAAATCCATATTGTCACTTCAGTTGTTTCATAATATTCTCCTAATAGCGTAATTCAGGAATATTTTACAGTTATCAGCCTCTGTCTCAGCCCACGCACTTCTACTTGCTCATGAGGAAACTACTCAGACTGGGAATCAAGGTGTCAGTAAAACTAAACTGACTGCAGCACTGTAAAGAGTTCACAGTCATTTGGGGAAAATAAATTGTTATATTCCCAACATTCCAAGCAAATACAATGTTCAATAAGAGGAAAGCAATGAATAGCTTCCCTTTTGCAATAACCAGTTTAAAGCAACCCTAAAGCTCAAAGAGATCCCCTCCAAAGGGAGTTCAGCCCCAGCATTTTGAAAACGGAGTGACTTTGTATCTTGAGAGTTTGCAAAAGGGCAGTTAAGCCTAAACAAAGATTTTGAGAGTTAATAACGTTCATCACAATCACTAAGAAAGTTGTGATGAAAAACCAGTTTTGTTTTAATCGAAACCAGGCACTTTTCTCCCCTTTAAAGAGATTTTTACAAGAGTATTTTTTCTGTAACACTCTTGGTCCCAGCAGCTGAGTCAACCTTTATACAACTTCCCGCTAACTAAAAATAGAAAAAATAGCACAGCAACAGTATAACCACAGTGCGATCAGGAGAGAATCTAGATCTCACCTGCTTATTTGAGCTATTACTTCACCAACCTGTGCTTTATTCCTGCTATTTCAGCACTGTCGGTGCAAGACTACCACTACTGCTGCTAACTACTACATAAAGGGACCTCACAGCCCAGGACTGACATTAGGCAGCCATCAGCTTACGCTCTGGTGCTAACAGTTCAGAGGAAGAAAGGGATTTTCCTTCCTCCATGAACTGTGCAAAAGGAACACGCACCATTCAGCATCTTTGTTAACGGATCAAGAGACTTTCTGTAAGCAGTCCTGCTGTGCAGCTTAAAAAAAATAGAATAACTTTGTTAATTTTCCGAAGCGTGAAAGGAGAATGATGGAATCAAACCCTCTAAGTTTTGCAGCGAGGCTTGAGGCCTAATAACTATAAACTTTTTGAAAGTTCAGTAAAACCAGAAGGCAGAAACTCAGTACACCTGAACTACCCAGTGGCCAGGAGACATTGAGTCCATCGCTGCACTCGCTGTAGTTCTGTCATTGACAGAACCATTGGACTCCCAGGGCTTTCTCTTTGCTCTGTGTCACACTGTATGGGGAAAAAAACCCAGAAGTTCAAACACTTGAAAAGGCATAAGCCTAAAATACTACCAAAAATGCTAACTGATCCTCCCTCCCTTCCAAACAGGTTGAATGTGGAGAAGATGACGGTCACCACAGCATGTGGCTGCTGTAGGCCACTCCAGGTTCTCAAGAAGGAATTCCAACTACCATGTCAAGACCCCGATAACCCTGGAAAAAGGCTCATTACAGAAGTGATTGTATTCAGCGGCTGTGCTTGTAACTTTGACAGTTGCATACATTAGCCAGGCCTCCAGCTGGCCTCAGATATCATTTTACTTTTTTAATTGAACACTGATCACAATTTCCCACTTCCCAGCGACTGCTCGTTGCTGGCAGCGCTCTTGGATTGCTCAGACAGGGGAGCCTGGCAGCGAGGTTTCCCAAGCAGCTCTCTGGAGCATTGATGAAGTCAAGGGAGAAATGATTCCTGATCAGGAGGGGGTGGGGGGAGAGGTGCTCGGTGCAGGTGACAGAGGGGAAAAAAAAATTAAGAAGTGAGCCAGGTACTTAATCAGAGGCGAAAAACTGGCGTAGGCACCGGGCAGTACCACAAATTTGACTTTCTAATAAAGTAGAAGGAATGGAATGTACTTATTTCTCTTTATTTGACCAGTTAGATTAACTGCGGATAATTAGGTTCACTACAGTTGAACTAGAACCTGTGGAGTAGCCCGTTACTTCACGGGGAAAGGAAACAACTGGGGTGACCTGATCCCTTCCCTTTGAAAGTGGACTTGTCCACAGCAGGCTTGTGCTTGTCCCCCATACACAGCTGTTGTCAGAAAACAAGATACTACAGAAACACGTGATGGGGTGGGACATTGCTAGAAATATCAACACAGACACATAGTAGCTGTTGGAGAAGGCAGAAATTTGCAGGTCGTTTCTCTGCAAGAAATCCAACTCCACATTCCTAGCAGGACACAAACGGTTCACTCACAAGCACTTTCTACTAGCTGCTGGCGGAGAGTATTTCTTTACTATTCTGTTTGCAAGTCATTTAAGAAAAAGTTGTATGAAGGCACAAAAGGGTTTTTTTTCCTTTCAGTGAATTGCAGAGCAGCACTAGAACCTGAAGCATCCATTATTTGGCAGTTTAGGTGTTGTTCTTTTACAGCAACATCAACCTTTTCGTTGCTGTTGTTACAAGAGCTGGCTGTCTGTAACACAGGTGTGTGTCTCGGCCTCAGCCATACCCCCCTGTCACACCAGTTTACTGTCACTATACCTACTGTTGCTAAACACTAGAGGAAGAAAGATTTTTACATGGAGGGCTTTTGGTAGTTTTTTTTTGCATTTGATTTGGGGTTTTTTGTTGTTGTTTTGTGGGTTTTGTTTTGTTTTTTAAACATCAGAGTATTTGTAGCATTATCCACCACGCCAATAAAAAAGCCCATAGAAACTCCTTACTGGGGCAGCAGAGAGGTGCAGGCCAGGTAAGACTCAACTGAACACAACCCACCAGTAGTTTGCAGGAAAGAATTTACTATTACACATCAACTGTTGTTCCAGAACCACCATTCCATGCAATTGTTCTTTACATTTCCATGCCCCTGGACACAAAAAAGACAGTTTTATTACTGTTCTAATCATTTATTTAATCTTAATACGTTCTTCTGATGAATATAGTCTAATATATAGTCTTCTATATGAAAATTCTCCACTTAATTTGACAGAACTTTGTTTTATACAAATAAGACAATCACCATAAATGTTACATACTGGAGTGTAGGTCAAGAATGAACATGCGCTATCTGTTTTGCTATTCAGTTATTTTCACATGTCAATGCCTGAAAATACTGTACTTAAAAACAATAACACTGTTTACTGCAGAAATTACTTTGTCTGCTTGACAGGATACATCACTTTGGTAAGTTAACCATCAGTCACAAAAAAATAATCAAGTATTTGTCCTTAATTTTTTTTTCACGTTTCTGCTCATGGCTTGATTGAGCTGACACTTAATACAGCGTGTGAACAGTCAGAAGCTTAACACAGTCACCACTGAAGAGACGCTTCCCCTTGCCCCCCTCCGTCCCACATTTCAGCACGGCTTGAACCAAAGCAAAGCAAACGAAGTAGTGCAGTGTCTCAAGGTGTCCTTTAATGAGGGCACAGAACATTTTCAGGGGTAGATACACAACAGGATTTGGAAAATATGAAATAGAAGCTCCTCCCCTGTCTTTGCTAAGACTCCCTTTAGTTCAGCACATCAGATTTTTAACACAGCAGCCAAGAGCACGGTTAAGATAACTGGACTGTTAGAGAGACAAATAGCATCTACAGGACAAAACAGTGTCGTTCATTAGTATTTTGCCAACTGCCCAACCTGACTTGCAGGAACTGTTCGTGAAAATTTTCAAAGACAATGCTTGTGATCAAATAAGTTTGATTGGACACTTGAAAGGCCAGAAAAGGGGCCAAGTTTTCAAGACAACCTTTTGCAGAAAGACCAGGTCTATAGCCAAGATTTCAGCCATAACAGCTGTAGCTAACCAGTCATTTCTGGAAAAAAGGAAAATAAAGACCTCCCCAGATCCACCCACCACAGCCAAACTTTTGTTCATTTTTCACTTGCAGTCAAACCAAATTCTAATTACCCAGTTTCACCATTTAACTCAAAGAACCGAAGGAAAAAAAAAAAAAGAACCAGCACACCAAAGCAGGAAGGCACTCAGTCATGTAGAATGCTGTCCCCTGCTGTGCACCGGGCAGCATGACAGGAGCCTCATTTAAACGCAGTCTCAATGTCACCACTATCACCCAAACCCTTTATTTCATGGGCATACTTGGCTGTATGTGTTATGAGACACCAGTCCCAGCCTTCCTTTAAATAACCTTAAGGAAACCTTCATCTGAGGTTCACTTCCCATGTCAGAAGCTGCTGACTTCCACTGTGACTCGCAGCACTTGCTGTCAACTGCCAGCCGTTTCTAACTGCACTACATCACCTGCTTTGTTTCAGTAGCCTTTGCTGCACCTCAAGGCTTGAAAATTGTGAGCCAGAGCTGTGTCCACTTACTTTTGCAGAGAAACTGTGAAGAGTTTCCTGATATGGAACAAGTGACAAAAGGCTTTGGTTGTGAAAACCACTGTAAAAGCTGAGCTTTTCGGGGCCTTTTACTCTTGATCTCAACACAAGTCTTCTACACCATAGTGGATATTTTTACCATCACTGACAGACAGGAAACTGTTCAGCTACCAGTTATTCAACCTCTTTAGTTTTAACATTACTGTACACTGGGAAAAAATATTGTTTAAAATTACATTTTCATCTAAGAGTGCATGCCTTACAGCCCTTCAAGGGCCTGCTTCTTCCCACTTCTCCCTTGTACAATACCAGACTGTGCAGTTAGTTATATCACATCATTACACTATTACTCGCTAGGTTTGATGGGAAACAAAAAACACAAACCAGAATATTTAACTTCAGTTTGACTAACAATGAACAAGCATGTACTCATTCACCACCTACTGGAGAAGCTCACCTCGTTACTGAGATAAGCAGAAGGATTAAGAATAGCTTTTGTGTTCAATCCACTTCCCAAAGATCAGAAAACATTAAAACGTGAAGGATTACAAGATTAATACTTTAAGACTCTGGTCCAGTGGCATTTTTCAAATACAAAGATTGGTGACACTCGACATAAACATTCACTTGAATCAGATTCAAATAAATCATGGAATCTGCCCTTTCAGCCAGTACAAGACTTGTGGCAATGATCAGCTTCAAAGTTTTGACTCTATGTTAACATCTGAATTACCCTTACTGAGCAGCATTCCACTGGGTTCTGTCAGCTCAGAGCAGAGGGAACACCTGTTAAAGGCAGAATGTTACTAGCTATTTCCAGTTGAAATCCTTGATTAAAAGACATCGATTTCCCTTTAACAAGTTGAAAAGCCTGACCTCTGCAGGAAAAAAAGAAAAGAAAAGAAAAAAAAAAGAGCACAAGACAGCCCTCCCACCCTTTGTGAAACACACTAAAAGCCATTTTTAATGTAAAAAGTCACTTTCCTGTACTGTACATTTCATAGTCTTAATTTCAAACAGGGGTCAAGTCCTATTAAGGCAGGGAGTTGGTATTGGTTAACATTGCAGTACTCAGACAGTGATGTACAAGACATTTATTTGCAGTATGATGACAGCGATATAAATGGAAAAACCCAAACTGACATGGTTAATATTAAAACTGTTCTGACAGCAATTCACATAACCTCTGAGATACAGCTTCTTTACTTGTTCGTAGTGTGAGCCTGTACATCTGAAAAAAGAACATAAGACATTATTTTACTTTTAAACACAGTTTGGCATTAAATTAGTGCACAGTCAACTAGCTGAAGCCAGCAGCTCCCTCTGTTTTCTTAGTCTTGGTAGGAAAAAGAGCTTAAGGTAAAGCATTTGGAGGCAGCCAGGCACTGAGCGACACCATTTTTTTCAAAGTATAGACTTCAAGCCATTGCTGAGAGTGACTGGGGTTCTAATATTTTTAGGCTTTAGCAGCAAGGTACTGTCCAAAATTTTTTTTGTAAGAGGAGTAAATGTTGTGGAGAAAAGTCTAAAGACTTTCCACTACTGCTACTTCAGAAAACAGGTGACTTACCACCCAAAACTTGGTTTTAGTCCTCAGTTAACTTTGACAGAGTCTCTATGAAAAAGCTTGAGGAAGATTTTCTTAAATTGTGTTCATTTTCTTGTTTTCTTTTAGCCAACCATTCTTTTGTTAATTTTAAATGGCCATGGGAATTGTACTTAATCTTTTCCAAGGTGCACAAA